>CAJVQA010000026.1:0-54033 GCA_910591915.1 Cetraspora pellucida
TAGATGTAGATGTTTCCTCTACTGGTAGGTGGATAGTAGATTGTGTGTTAGAAGTATTAGAGAATGTAAGTTGAGAAAAAGTCTCAGATCTATCAACAGTATGATTGGATGTAGAGGTTACTGGTATATATGAAGGTTCAGAAGATAAGTCTGTAAGAAACAATTGATCAAGTGAGACTGAGTGGGTATATGATGATGTATTGTTAGGTGTTGTTAGTAAGGGTAGATGTTTGTATATTTCATATTGAAAAGGTTGAATAGTATAATGTTCATGCAAAATAGGATCAGAGAGGTTAGTGTATATATGTAATTCAGTTTTGTTTTGATTGATAGATAATTTGAAGCTATTTTTGAAAGAGTGTTTTCGAAGATAGGATAGGAAGTTTCCAAGTGTTATAGGATTGTTTATGATGGGTAGATTGTGTGATTGTAGAAATTTGTTGTAGCATGTGTTTGTTTCTGCAAGAGGTGAAGTGTTGGAAGCAGAAACTTGAGAGGTTGGATTGTCTTCTACAGAATCGTTCACCGTTTGAAGCTCGGCTCGCACAGCTGTGGAGGGTGCCATAGCCTGCCCTGTACGTTGGGTCTGGCCGTCATTAACTTGGTCCTTCACGTAAATGGGCTTTACCGCCTGCCCACTTACATCATTTTCCTTACCAACTACTAAGGATGTATCTCTTGGTAAGGTGGCGGCTGCATCTATGGGGTAATAAGCATTGTATTAAATTTTATATATTGTATATATTGCATATATTGTATATTGTAAAATAAAATAAATTAGTTGCTTTTTAATTTAATGCCTTTTAATTTGATATTTTTAAAATTAATTGCTACAATATTAAATATAGTAATTTATATGTTTTTAGCTATATATCGATTTATATTGATCTATATCTTTTTTTGGCTATATATCGATTTTTATTTTATTTGGTTATATATTAATTTTATTTATTTGGTTATATCTTGATTTTTAACATTTTGGTTATGCATTAATTGGTATCATAATCATTATAAATCAGCAGAGATAATTAACATTGCTATATATTCTATAGTTAGTAATCAATATATAGAAGTTTATTTTTTTTGCTAATATAATCTTTCTTATTTGACATATGATAACATAAGGTTCTATTTCAAAATGGTTTAAAATACTTTCAAACCAAATATTTGATCAACCTATTTTGCACATATAGTCTAATCTTCAACTCCAACCTACTAACTCATTTCTAAATACATTAAATCCTATTATATTTTAATTTGTTACTTTAAAAAATACATGATCACTTTACATTTCATCATCAGATTGGCATATTGGCAAAATAACTAATACATCTAACTTTCAAGTACTTTTTTAAAAATATCAAATTATGAATTCAACAACTAACACAATTCACATTTGTTCTATATCAACAATGCTTCAAATAAATTATAAACAAATTATTAATCTTAAATACAAAACACAAAAAAGAAAACAAAACTTTGAACTTAATATAAACAACTAAGAAATCAAAGCACTTCAAAACATTTATACAGACCTATATAAACTAGCTCCAAAATCTCTATCATCTCTTTTACTATCCTCTTCAGAAATCCTTCTAATACAAAATACAATATCTAACTCTATATATCAAAACCAACTCATAAACTTTTACAAAAAATTACTATCCCTTAAACTAACTAATATATATTTTTTTACAGATGCTTTTATACTTAATTCACAAACACACAACACCTCTACTGGCATAATCTGAATTTTGAAAAATGATATACAAATTAAATTTAATGCCTTTATAAACCTTGTATCAAACTCAACTTAAGCTGAACTAGCAGCACTTATACCTTTATTTCTTATCTTATATCCCAACTACTCAATTCATATCCATTTAGACAACTTATTTACTATATAACTCTTACCAATTCAAAACCTTATAACTACAATTCTCAAACCAAACAAAATAACTAAGATATTATTCATATTCTAAACTATTTAATCAAACTTAAAAATATAAATTATATTATACACAAAGTTAAATTACATTCAAATAACATTTTATATAATATTGCTAATGCTTTAGCTAAACAAGATGTTAAAAAAACAAACCTAAATATAATTTCGATTATTTTTATTTACCTATTTTCTTTACTTGGAAAGAAATCCCAATTATATACAAACTTTGTAAATTTTGCAAAAACTACTTTTTTATTTAAACATTTAACAAACTTATTCAACTTAAACCACTACTAAATCTTTCTACTATAAACATTCTACTATTTACTAAAATCATTAACTTTCAAAATTCTAATTTAAAACTCTATTCAATTAGAAACAAAATTCTCCTTAATAACTTGTTAACAATGTCAAATTTAAATATTTACTATTTTTTACTTTACTTAACTTCAAATTGCTTCTATTGTAACTAATATAAAAACACTAAACATTTACTTTAATGCTTACTTTACACTTACAATTCACAAAATATTCTTATTAACAAAACTATCAATATTTTAAGTACTTTAAACTTTTCAAAAACTTCATCACACACTATAATTCAAATTTTCAACTTATAAAATCTTTTTTTAAACTCTACTATATATAATACAATACTTTTACTTATTCAAAACACAATAACACTTGACCAATATAAATAACTTCAACTAATTCTAAAAAAACTAACTAACAACTTTTTTATCTTCTTATTTAACTCTCTACTCAACTGGTTCAACCTAACTATCTAGCAAACTCATAATACTAAACAACATGAATAGAAATTAGCATGAATAGAAATTAGCATGAATAGGAATTAGCATAAGGAATTACTACTCTTACTAAAAAAAAAAACAATGTTCAATTACCTATTATACAACTTTCTAACTTCAATAACAATATATTTGCATTCAACACTAATATTGACTAATTTATTTTTAAAACTCTTTCTCAAAATTTTACTATATATCTGCTTTTACTAATTAAATAATCTTAAGGTTTCCTTTTACTCTTCTCTGTAGTTAATGATTATGATAGTTGATTTAACTAAAACAGAAAATTAAAAATTAATATCATGCTAGATATTATTATATATATAGCAACAATAGTGTAGTTTAAGAATATTTTATTTATATATTTATATTCAATTGATATATCTATATATTATTATTTTTTCTACTTGATATTATATAATAATAATAAAAAAAAAGTACATATGATAAAATATTTTTATATAATTTTTATAAAAAGTTTCATAAGTCTCTATGGTCATACTATTTATTAACTTATATTTGTGAATTACAAAGATAATATAATAATACCAAATGTAAAGTTTTGAAAGTTAAAGACCACTTGGATTGTATTTTGAAAAATTTTCAACAAACTCTTTGGTTCAGTCTATAATGAAAGTCTATAAATTTAATTGTTAGTAATCAAATTAGTAAGAAGGATAATAATTTATTTATACTTAAAGTTAGTTATATAAATTGTAAGTAAATGATTCTTTATAGGTAGCAATATATATTTGAAGGAATTTGTAATAAACTTGATATAACCATTTATTACTAATTTCTGGTCTTTATAATCTTTATATAGATTATCAAGAACAAAAATTATAATTTTTATTATATTTTCCAATTCTTCAGCTATCATGCATATTAGATCTATTCTTTTTATTATTTTAAGATCATGATATTTAGATATCAATATTAATTATTACTTAAAAATTTGTATGATGTAATCTTTGCATAAAAGCTTTTTTGTATAATCTAATATATATTTAAAAAGGCTAAGGTCCAAAGTGTACATTCGATTAGATACAATAGCTTTATATATATTGAAGTTACTATAATTTTTATTAATTACAAAATAAATTTTTATTAATATAAATTATCAAAATAGTGAACATGGATGTTATTTTAAATTTTGACCTGAATTAGTCTTAATTTGGGTTAGAATTTGAAATAATATCCATGTTCACTATTTTGATAATTTATAGTAATTAAAAATAAAACATTTAATTTCTATATCTTAAATTCCAAAATAATAATTATTTTTAATATATTGCTAGTTTATAAATATAGTAGTATATTTTACAAGAGAAGTGTGGTAACTTAGTGAAGTAGATAAGTTGTCAACCTCCCAAGTGATAGGTTGAAAGTTCAAAACCTACTAATAGCAAAAATTTAAAAAAACTAACTATGTTATATCAGTATTACAAAAGGTAAGCAATATTATAGCAATGGCATTCTATCAATTAGTTGGGATCAGATATCTGTAACACAGTAACACCAATATTACTAGCAGGTCATAAGGCATTTGCACAATGATGGAGTTACACAAAGGAATGCAAACTGGCATTGGGTAGTGCAAACTCAAGATAAATCTTCATGGTCATATAAATCTATAAACTGAGAAAACCAGAGCCCACTTAGGAAGACCTGAGTAAAGAGGTAGCACAGATCTTCAACAGTACTATTGTAAAGGCTAGACCTAAAAAAAAGATAGCAATGTAGAAGAAATTGGGTAGACAAGAATCTCAGATGAGAGGTATTACTAACCAGGCTGCTAAAAGTTTCAAATCAGAGAAAAAGAACCTTAGAAAACAGACTCTGTAGTACCAAAAATGGGTTATAGTTCTACTAGGCTATCTGGATTGGAAGTTTGAGGTCAAAAGCAAGAGTATACTACAAGTACTAGAGATATGCTGTAAAGTTAGTGCTGGGTCTGAGTGAATACTACAAAGGTAAGCTCTGTTAACAAAAGACTAAATATAAGTAGTTAGTTAGTAGGAAGGCTCTCTGAAGCCCTACAGTCAGATGACATATTCTGAAATATGTAATGGCTTGACAGATGTACAGACAGGGAGGTTATGATTAGGTTAGATGACACTTAGATGTACAAAAACTTGTGCACTATTTGTTGGTATAAGTATAAGAATCAGAGTGTTTAAATAGATAATCTCTTAGTAAATTGCAGATATGGCAGTTAGTGTAGAACCTGCTATGTAAACAGACTACTTAATATAGACAACCAAAAGTTGTATATATAGTTGGTTGTATACTTACCTTGTACAAGTTATGTAATTATAATTAAAATACAATAAAGGCATTAGTTACTAATAACTATAGCCTTAGCATAAGCAAAAAAAAAAGTATATTTTATAATATTATATATTGTGTATTGTTAAAAATAAAATTATTATGCTAATAAATTTAAAAAGTAATTATTATAGTAACTTATTTATTTAATTACTTGAAACATATATATTTGGCCTCAAAAAAATTATATAATAATATACAATTTTTATATAAAATCTAATAATCTTTTTTAATTAAAAAAATCAAACTGAACCAATCTGTTTATATTAATATGACTAGAAATAGATATTGATAATATTTTACTTTACTTGAATTAAATATGAGATGATATCAAAAAAGTGCAATTGTAATAATTATATTAGGTTTTAGTCTTAAAATAAACAGTACTAAAACATTCTTACTAGTTCTATAACAAATATAAAAAATAATAAAATAATAAAAGCTAAGTCTATAAAAAGGTTAAAGATTAAAACAAAAAAAAAATTTGATAAAAACAAAAAAAAATTATAGTTTTGTATATGCTTTTCTTATAAACAATTTATTATAAAAAAATAAAATTTTCTTTTTCTTAAAAAGTAGTTTATAATAAAAAAACCAAAAAAAAAACTCTTCTTAATAATTATTCAGATACAAAATCAGTAGAAAAGAAAATAGATTTTTTGCATAATTAGCAATAAAAAAGATTACAAATAACACTAAGAAAAAGAGACTGCAACAAAAAGAGCACTAAACAGAGTTAGTAATAGGAAGTATTGCAGGCACTAGCAAAGCAATTGCAGAGGAAAACTCAAGTTTTTTTAGAAAATTTAGCAAGCAAATGAAAATTGTAAGAATTGCTATTGACTCTGTATGTTGATCTGTTTATATTACACAAGCAATATGTAACAGATTAGGCAAAACAGACATATGCAAAATAGTTGAACAAATAGTATAGACAAATTATTTATAAAACAACAGGTAAACAGAATATAACAAGAATATATAACAGAACATTCTAAAGAAAATAAACTACGAAATGAACAAAAACATATTAGAAAAATATAGAAAAAGCCTGCAAACAATTTTTATAAAAAGAGTATACTAGACAATAAATAGTGTGCATAATAGAGTCTTTTTAATAAGGCAGACAAGACATATGCAGTACCAAATAGAGAAGACAGAATTGTATCAATGTTAACAGAACAAGACCCAAATGAGGTAGTTCTTTTATGATTGATAAGAAAAATACTGAAAAAGACTAAAGTAGAACAACCTGAAAAGAAGCTAAACATGACTATAAAAAGTCAAAATGCAGAAAAAACAAACACAACACAATCACAACAAAGAATAACAAGAAATAGAAAAAATAAATTAAAAAAAAATATTGAACAGAAACAAAAAAAGAAGAAAACTGCAAAAGAAAAACTCAAAAGTATAGGAAAACAACAAGAGGAAACTAATATAGCACAAAAAAAAAATAGATAGAGATAAGTACAGAAATAAATAACAAAATCTTATTAAAACTTTCTACTCAGAAATAAGAAGTTAAAGAACAAGAAAGAACAATTGAACAAGAAGATATAGAAATAAATGATAAGTAATTAAGACAAAACACACTAGAAGAAGAAAAAGAAAGACAAAAAGAAAAAAATAAGAAACAGAAAAAAAAATCATCATTGTAGTAATAGCATTAAAACAAAGTATATAGACACCAAGTAGAAGAAATTGTAATCAAAGCAACAGCTTAATTACCAATATACCAGCATATGAAATTTTTAGTGAAACAGAAGAAGAGTGTATAAAGTTTATTAGATAGTCTTTAAAGAATAATATGTATATGAAAGACATCATTAAAGTATTTAAGAGAAGAAACCTTTGAATAGAAGTAATCTTTGAATGTAATTATAGCAGAGATAAAGCTATACAAAGAATTAGTAAGAAAAAAAGTGATTGGTACAAGATGATACCAGAAGATGAAAAAAAAAACAAGAAAGAAAATAACAAAAAGACTGCAGAAAAGAACAATAAGATAAAGAAAAACATACATCAAGTTTTAAAAAAGAGAAAGTCAAAAAAGATGGTAACAAAAAAGAACTACATAATAATAAATATGAAAAAGAGAAAAGATTCATTAACAATGTAACTTACCTAACAATCTAAAACTTACCAGCTAATATAAACAAAAGAAAAGTAGAGTATATTTGCAGAAGAATCAAAGATGTGCAGATAATATGCATTAAAAGGTTTAAGTACAAGGCTTTAGCAGTAATCTAAATGCAAAGCATTAAAAAAAAAGATATCCTATAGTTATTGCCAGCAGACAATAATAAGTTGATAAAAGTAACAAGAAGAGGAAAAGACCATAAAGCAAGAGAAAGACAAAGAAAACATATAACCAAACTAACAGAATTACCTGAAAATGTATCAGAAGTCTTATTATTATAGTGCCTAAGAAGTAAAGGAGCAAAGTCAGTATACATTCCACCAAACTGAAATAGCATCCAAAAAAGAACAGCATTAATTATGTTTACAATGAAGGAAAACATAAAGGCAGCTTAATCAAAACCAATCATATATAACAATTTTTAAGTACACTGGATTAATGAAAGAAAAAGAGAATCAAAAAGAAGAGAAAGTTTCAAAGTTGAAAGAGGAAGAAGTTGAGATAAATTAAGTCAAATCTTTAATGCAAAAGAAGATAAAAATAAAGAAAGAAACCAATAAAACAGAATATATATAAGCAGAAAGAATAATTGGAAAAATCTAAAATCAAAAGCTCAAACAATAAAAAAAGGAAGTAACAGCCTAAGACATAATATTGAAACCAAAGAAGATATAGAAGTATAAACAATGAGAAAGGAGAAAGCTTAAAGAAAAAATAAAAATAAAAATAAAATGCAATAGCAAGAAAAGAACATATATATAAAAGATATGCTAAGCCAAATCTTAGAAAAACTAAAAAAACTAGAAGAAGTAAGAAACTCAATAGAGAAAGGCATAGCTAAACATTTCTAAAGATGCCTTAGTTGAATTTATGAATATAAATAAGAAAATAGAAGAGTTCTTACAAGATAAAAGAAAAATTTTCGAAAACAGAAAAAACAAAAGCACATTCTTATTCAAAAAAAAAAAAACGAAAAAAGAAAAGAAAAAAAAGAAAAAAAACAGCAAAGATGTTACAAAAACAATTAAAAGAAAGATGAAAAGAAGAAAAAAAAAAATTAAAATAGCATGTCATAATGTTAATGGACTCAAAAGCAAAGAATAGAAACTTGATAGTTTGCTAGGCAGAGCAGAAGAAAAAGAAATCACAATACCAGGCATCACAGAAACAAATCTTATAAAAAGAGAAAGAAAATTTTTAATACAGACTGTAAATAGAAAATATATAGGATTTTGGTCAAGTATAGCAAAATATAAAAAGAAGAGATTGGGTATAGGCATTATGGTTAATGAACAATAAAAGCACATGTGAGTGCAATTAAAAAGATAAATAAATTTATGATAGAGCTTATACTATACTTTAAACAATTGAAGTTAATAGTTTTAAGAGTTTATATACTGCCAAGTGACAAGGTAATAGAAAAAAGCATTCAACAATAAATATAGAAATAGTCACTAAAAAGAAAAGACAACTACAAATAGTTATTTTGGATAATTTCAACTATATAGTGAATAATGTATTGAATAGATAACATCTACAAGCAGCAAATTTCAAAAGATTGCTAATCTTTAATTAAATAAAGAAACAGAACTTTAGTGATAGTTACAGAGATATGCATTTAACAAGTTAAGAATTCATATGATCAAATAGAGAAGCAGCAACAAAAATTAACTACATATAGGTATCAGAAGAACTGGCCTTAGGTCTACAAAAGGCAGAAATTGAAGATGCAGAAGAAATTACTAAAAGTGATTATAAAATAGTAAAAACAGAAATATGGATTAAACACATGACAACAAAGAATAGCAAAGCCAATATCAAAAGGAAAAAACAATCAAAAACTGTATATTTATATGATTAAGCAAAAGAAGAGAACTGGAAAAAGTATATACAAGAACTGCAGAAATGGTTAAAAGTTAACAAGATGCTAAAGAACATTCAAAAGAAAAAAATAAACAATATAAACAGTATATAGAATATATTAGAAGAAGCAATCATCATAGTAGTAAGTAAGCATCTATTTAAGAAAAAGATATATAATATACTAACAAATAGAAAAAATAATCAAAAGAAGTGATATCAAGAAAAAAACATTGTAGAGCTGCAAAGATTGATTAAATATACAAAACAAGAGAAGTCAAAAAGTAACAAAAGAGAAAAGAATTAAAATAAATAAAAAATTATGAATAATAGGAGGAAAAAAAGATGCAAAACTGCCAAAATTACACAGACAATAGTCAAGTATCTGAATAAAAGACATAAAAGGTTGGCAGAAACTATTACAAAAGAAAAAGAAAAAAGAATAAGAACAAAATCAAAGAAGACAAATAAAAAAAATATAGATAAAAAGATATGAAATAATTAAAACAGATCAAGAAAAAATTATAGCCAGTCTTTTAAACAAGCTATACAAAAGGTAACACTTAACAGATTTATTGAACAAGAAAAAAAGCTAACAAACTTAATAGTTGACCAAAGTTAATTAAGATTAAAATAGCAGAATATTACAAAAAGCAATTCAGAATAAGAGATGCAAAACTAGAAATAATATCAGAAAAATGAACAAAAGTTTACAAGTCACAAGAACACATTAAAGAGAAATAGTATATGGAATTAGAAAAAAATATTAAAAAAAAAGAATGAGAAAAAGTGCTAAAAGAACTTAAAACAGGATCAGCTTTAGATATATTTAATATAAGCTATACACTAATCAAATAAACAGAAAAAAAAACACAGAAAGTCTTTAGAGTCTTTGCTGATCTTTGTTTAGAAATAGAAGAAATACTAACCAAGTGAAAAATTGCACAAGTTTATCTAATACTAAAAGACATAGAGTATGAATATAGCTTAAACAATATTCATCTAATAGCTTTAATTAAAACATTTAGAAAAGTAATAACAAAAGTGATAAAAAAAAAACTTAATAAGATGTTTATGAAAAGAGAAGTGCTCAAAAAACCAAACTATGCAGGCCTACTAGGAAATTCAATAAAGCAACTGGTGTATATCCTAAATATAATAATAGAAGAGGCAAAAGAAAAGAACAAAGAAGTATGGATACTCCTATAAGATATAAAGAAGGCATTTAACTCAGTTCTATTTAAAAGTCTTAAAATAGTATTGCAAAGAGTCAAAATTTCTAAAAGAATGATAAAATATATTTTAATCTTTTTTACAAATACAACTAAGGATAATTATAGCCTATAGCTTAACAGAAGAAGTAATAGCAGAAGATGAAATAGATTAAGGAGAAGTAATATAACCATTAATATGACATTTTTTCTATGATCTATTGTTAGAAAAAATACAAGAAAATAAAAGTCTAGAATATATGGTTGAATAACAAATTAAAGAAATAGAGTTTAGGGCATAGAAAAAAAATTGGGCATGCCTCTGAGCTAAGGCATGCCCCTTATGCCTATGCACATGCCCTTTTTAAATTATGTGATTAACACATAGTTCACAACTTCTTAAAAATTTTACATGTTAATTTAGTATCTATAATTCTAGTTTACTTGAACTTATTAGCCAATTAAAATAATTTTAAATATCACATAACAAAGGCATACCTTTGGACTTAAAGCATGCCCTAGGAGCATGCTCTTAAAGACATGATCTATGCTTCTGTACCCTAAACTCTATAAAGAAGAAATGCAATGCAATAATGTTATAAAATTTTACCAAACAGCAATTGCATATATAGATGATACAATATGGATTGCAAATAGCAAAGGCCAGCTATTAAAGATCCTAGAAATAGCTAAGAAGTTTTTCAAGATAAATAACATAGAAATTAATAGATCAAAATCAAAGCTGCTAGTAATAAATACAAAGATTAAGAGAGAAAAAAGAGAAGTAGCTTTTGGCAAAAGTAATATAAGAAAAGAACTAAGAAACAAAATTGTTCGATTACTAGGAATATAGTTGAACAACTAAATATGAGAAAATTAGTTAAAAAAAAACTAA
Source organism: Cetraspora pellucida (assembly GCA_910591915.1). Lineage (NCBI taxonomy): Eukaryota > Fungi > Glomeromycota > Glomeromycetes > Diversisporales > Gigasporaceae > Cetraspora > Cetraspora pellucida. Next base: position 11,195 of record CAJVQA010000026.1, read on the forward strand.
AGGAATAGTTAGTCAGATAATAAAAGACTTTAAATATAAAAAGATAACAACAAGCCAGATTACATATATAAACAATATGATAATAATCTCAAAACTAAACTATATGCTTCAGCTAACTAAAATCTCAGAAAGAGAAATATATAAAATACATCAACTAATAATATGTCTAGTAAAACAAAAAAGCAATTTGCAAAAAACATTAGAAAATTGCATAATAGAATATAAAGATCTTGGCAAATATAGAACACTGTAATAAATCAAGTAAGTGGCCTACTGTTAAGATTAAACAAACAAAATAGCCTAGAACAGTTAAAAAAGCTAAGAATAATACAAGGTTGTCAAAAAGCAGGTTTGATAGAAGATATTTAGAAGTTAGAAGAAATACTAGCTAACAAAATGTGTTGAAAGAACAACTTGGTATGTTTGACAATAATAAAAGTAAGAGAGCTATGAATAAGTATAAAAACTAAAAATAAATTATAAAGAATATTTAAATATAGTACTAAAATATAAAAACTGTTAGAACCATATTTGTAGAAAAGAAGTAGAATGAAGATAAGTGAAACAAGTCTAATTTATTTAAATCAACTGCTCATACAAAAGGTGAGAAGCTGATCATGTAGCAATAATTTAAAAACTGCTACAAACAGTTAAGTAAAGGCAAAAAAGCAAAATGGTTTAAAGAAATAGAGTTCAAAGTACTCAAAGAGCCAACAAATAGAAAAATTAAAAAATAGTTTAAGACAAACAGATATAATACTTAAGCAATAAAAACAGAATAAAAGACCATGTCAAAAAATAAAAGGAAAAAAAATAAATAATATATAGTGCACAAGGCTACTGACAATTAGAAAAGATAATAAAGAAGAAAAAAAAAAGGTTTTACTAAAATATTAACAAATACAAAATAAGAAAAGTGAAATAGCAACAGAAATTAGCAGATGTGACAGATGCACAGAAGAAGAAGAACAGAAAGAAGGCAGTTGCTAGTAATGGATAAGAATAAATAACAAGAATAGGGTAATTCTTAACATATTAATAGAAAAGAGAAATAGTAAAATCAAGATAGTTATAGACTAGTTAATAGAAAAAGTAGAAATAGAAAAGCTAAAAGATAGTAAGCAGAAACTTGAAAAGCTAATAATGATAGTAGAATTAGAAATAGAGATAATTAAGCAACAAAAACTAAATGAAAACATTAACCAAAAAATCTTGAAGATACTAATAAGAAACCTATTAAGAAACAAAAACAAATATATTATATATACAGATAGTATCACAAATATAAAAATCAAGAAAAAAACACAAGGTAAAAACATAAATATAGGATGGATCTAAACAAATAAAATGCAAGAGTGACCAGAAGAAGAAACATCATTAGGACTAAAAGAATAGATGATATCAACAATAGCAGAATTAGTAGTAATATAAGCAGCAATCTTAACAATACTGAAAGAAAGACAAGTAGAAATATATATAGACAGTAATACTATAATAAGAAATATTAATAAAAGTTTAGAGCAAATAGATAAAATAAAAATCTTTAAGAAGAAAAATATAATATGAATAATGAAGATTATAGATCTTATTAATACAAAAAAAAATACAGATAGAGTTAGTAAAAGTTAAAATCATAACAAAAACAAGTAAAATAACAAAGCTGATAGTCTTGCAAAAAAGAAAATAATAAGTGAGAAAGTAATACAAATAGAAAAAGTTAGTTGTAAAAAAATAGAATACTGTCTAGAATAGGAAAACAGATAAACTAATATATCAGCAAGATTGTTATACAAATTAGTAACAAATGCAAAATTAGGAGCGAATGAAAAGAAACAAATATAATTAAAAAGTTAGAACCAAAAACAGAAATCATAATTCATTACTAAACACAATTTTGAAAAAGACTAAAAACAACTAAAGAAGTGTATTGCATAACAAAAAGAAGTAGTACAATAAAATATGCATTTATAAAGTATATGATAGATAAACTTCTAACCTTAAAATAACTTAATAGAAGAAGACCAAATATATATACAATAACAGAATGCCAAGTATATCAAGATAAAATTAAAGAAACACAGTCATATCTAGTATTATATAAAGGACAACAGATCTTCTGAAAGCAAATCCAAAAAGTGACTATTGCAACAGTCTAAAAAGGATTAAAAGAAAAAGAAAAAACTCACATTCTATCATATGTATTATATATAGCACTTTTTAAAAAAATTGAAATTGAAGAAGAAATGAGAATAGCTTTAATCAAAGGCTTAATTCCAAAAAAGACATAAGACAAACTAATATAGCTTTTAAATACAAAGACAAGACAGTAGTTTATAAAGATAGTAGCAAAGACAGCATAGAACACATTTTATGAACAAGTTTGGAAGATACAATATAAAAAGATTAATGAATAGAAGAAGAAAGAAGGTATAACAACCAAAATGAAAAAAAAGAAGTAAAGAAGAAGAATCTAAAGAAGAAAGGAAAAACAAATTAGCAAAAGATCAAAAAAGAAAAGAAACAAGCAAAAAAGAAAAGAAACAAGCAAAAAAGAAAAGAAACAAGCAAAAAAGAAAAGAAACAAGCAAAAAAGAAAAAGGATAGAATTAATAAAGAAACTAAGAAAACAATGTTGGAGCTTGTTATAAAAGAAAGAAGACCTTTTCATTATGGACTTTAAGTAGTTAGACAAGTAGCCTACTTCTGTTTAAAGTAGTGTGACAGGTTGTATTTAGGTACTCTTTAAGTAATCAGATAATACTAAACTTAGTTGTTAGGTAAATCTATATAATTGCAAAAATAATTTCAAGAGTTTTAATAAAGTACTAATGTGACTGTTTAAAAAAAAAAAAGTAGTTTATAATTCAAATTTAAAAATAATTCTATAATTCTTTAGTTCTATAGTTCAATAGTATAATCAAGTATTTTTATAAAGAAAATAATAAAATTATTAATGAGAATTCTCCAAACCTATAAAATTTAATAACACTTTTTAAAATCTTTATACTTATTTTGTAATGTTTTTTAACAATTACCTTGATTTTGTGCCAAATTGTAAAACTGTCTATACTAACTATTAAAAAACATTATATAGTATACTTGATTATTAAGTAACAATTTGTTGTATTTGTCTTATCTCTGAACTTACTTTACTAACCTATACTAGTAAGTTATTATTATTAATAATTGGTTAGGTTTTTGTATTAATTAGACTTTAGACTATTTAGTTAGTAATAATCATATACTAATTTTATGCCAATCACCTAATTTTCTTCATAGATCACTAAAACCAACTTTTTTTTAATAAGTAATTCAATTTTTTTTAATATTTTACTAAACTAATAATTCTTAAACTATTAATTAAATTTTTTTCTTACAATTTTTTGTCCTAAAAACAATACAAATTTATTTATATTTAATCTTTTAATACAACAAACTTTTATATTTTAATAAAATTATCTTTATTTATATTCTTTTTAAATTCTTTAATTTATATTTAATTAAACTTTTTTATTTCTAAGTAAACTAAGTATACTAAACTTTCTGCTTTCAACTATACTAATTTTACTAAATTCTAATTATTATATTACATACCAACTAATATTTTCTAAAAAATACTCTTCCTTAATTTTCATCAAATTTTACTAAACAATTTATTCTCTCTTATTAAACAAAAATATTCAGCTCATTGAGGTGATCATTTCAACATAAATTTCATCTTTAACAGACCAAAACTCATTAATTTATTAATATTTCTTTTTAAACTTTTATCCAAACTTCTTACTGAAATTCTATTAGTCAATTTCAGAAAATTTATGAAGTGTCCTAGAAATTTTACTTTTTACCAATCTTGAAAATATCAAATTTCTTTAAAGAAATTTGAAAATTTTACTGATTCTCTGGAAAATTCATTATTAATTTTGAAAAACTCAATTTTTCTTACTCAATTCTTATTCTTTTTATCTGCTCTTTTTATTACCTATATTATAAAACACTTTACCTATACTATAAATTATTTAAAAAACTTTTTCTATATCTCTGTTCTAAGCTATTTACAACTTTAAACATCTTTCTATTATTATTGCTTATAATTCTAAAATGAATCTACAAACTATGATCTAACAAGATCATTTTTTAGACTGGTTCAAAAGCTATTCTATCTTAGAAAACTCTTCTTTATCTACACTTATAATATCTGGAATCCAAATATTAGATTTCTTAAAACTAATTTTTAAAGATTTTTATCCTGATTCAATTATTAATTTTATAACAATCAACAAACTAATTATAAAAAGTAATTTCAGATTATTAATTAAAACTATAGCAACCAAAAAATCTAAATTTATTATAGATACAATTCCAAACAAAAATCTATATATTATTGAAGCAACCAAAATTCTTTTCAAAATTCTTCTTAATATAATAAAAAACTGACTTACCAAATTTACTTATATTCTCTTTTATAAAACAAATTATAAACAACTCTTTAACTCACACTATTTTATTTCTCTTTATTTAATTAAAAAATAATTTCAAATTATTATAAACCTCACAAAACTTTATCTATTCCTATATAACAAATACTAAACCATTAATTATCAAAAATTCTTTCATGAGTTACAATTTAATCTCATTTACTTAAAAACCTTTATATATATAAACCATATTTTAAACACTTCAAAAAACAATACTTCTATTTTACAAATTCATAATACCTTTAAATTCTATATCAATATTACTATAAATATCTTTCTTTAAGAATTTAATATAAACTATCATATTCCATCTTTTCACTTAATCAAATTATAATTTGATACCTGGTTTCAAAAATTTTTTACATATTACAAAAAACAATTTAGTAACATCAATAAATAAAAAGACTATAATTATATCAAATACCAAATAGTAACAGCAACTAATAATAAATACAAAAAACTAATTTTTTAAAAACCTGAACTACTAACTATTTGATTCATTTAAAACTAAACAAACTATGCTACCAAAATAGCAATAGACCATATATATACTTGCACCAATCTGAAAAAATATAAAATTCTTAATCCAAAAACAACTTATAATATCTACAATCTAACTTTTTACTACTTCAAACAATTCTTTAACACTATACCTATTTAATAATATATATCTGTCTTTAAATCTTTTTATTTTTATCTTAGTAACATTCTATATATCTTTACCTTTTAAAGAGCTTTATAAACTAGCCAACTAATCTAAACAAACCTTTATCCAACTAAACAATACATCTACTAATCCTAAATATATATATATATATTTTTTTATTATCTTAAAACTTATTTTAAATTTATAACAATAAACAATAAAATTATTAATCTCAATCTTAAAGAAATATTAAACAAAATCTTCTCTCAAACAAGCAATTTACAAATCTTAACCAGAATTATTACTTATTATAATATTATCCAAATCTCTAAACCAACTATTACTCAACTTAAAAAAAATTTTAATAAGTCATACTTTGATCAAGTGAACTAATACATTATCAAAAACTCAATATTGTTATATCTATAGTATCAGAAACTGATTTTATTTATACTTTTAATATATTTAAAATAATTAATAAACTCAATAATAACCTTTTCTTTTAGCAATATCTATATATTTCTGTTAACTTTTTATTATCTATTTATCTATCCAATCTGTATTATTTATTTTAGTTATACTTTTACAATTCTATTAACTTTCTTTATCTATTTGCTTATCCAATTGATACTACTTTTTACTTTCTTAACTATATTTTATTTCTTATTTAATTTATTATACATTTGTTTTTTTTTTTTTTATAATGATATAATTAACTTCTGATAATATAAATAGTTAGTAAAATTTATGAGTAACTTACTAGTGTATACTAGAGTAATAAACATTATTTAGAAAATTTCAACTAATCTAGATAAGACTTAGTCACTCTAGTAGGTTTAAATTGCAGATAAATATGTCTAAGTTCTTATTCTTGCATATAACATTTATATTACTTAGAATTATAGTTTTATAGTTAATGATTTAATGATTAATTCTGATTGCAAGTGTTGGTCTTAACTATAACATATATAGAACTTCTTTTTGTATTTAGTAACTTCATGTAGTTACTATCTAATGATTATGAATAAAGATAAAAGCAAGGCTTTACCTTAATACCAAAAAAAAAAAAAGTAATAATTATATACTAATTCAATTTAGGTATATAATAAAAAACCTATATAGTGTAGAACCTTCAGGCGGACTACTTAAATTAGACAATGACTAAAGTTGTACGAGTGGCTAGTTGTACACTCTTTCCATGGTTGCCCCCTGTGGTTGTAATGCAACCATTAGCTGAATGTACTATCAATAAAATCCTGGGTCGCAAGTACTCCCCTAAATATTTAAAAAAAAAAAAACCTACAAAGTTTATTTTTATTTTGTAAAAAGTAATGTTCATAGTTGACTCTAATTTATTAACTTGACTAATTCAATATGTAAAAATCGGCTTAGCCGATCATTCCAATTGGTTAATCTCAAACATGTGATTTAAATGAATATGATTGGTTATTTATTAGGCATAATAACGATCTTCTTTAATATGTGAAATAATATATTACGAATTTCTCCGTCAACTTACTATTATAAAGTTTAGTTTTCGACTTTTCAAAAAATCGACTGACTTAATCGACCAAGTCGATCGACTACAAAACTACCCCAGTATCGCCATTAAATTTTCAGTTTCACGTGATTATCACCCAATAGCGAGTCTCATTTTAATGTAACGTTACACGATCTGGAAGATCAAAAATCGCCTACTTCTCAAAAACTTGCGCTCTAACAAAAAAAATTCCTCGAGTGATTTTACTATTATCCCACTAAAACCTAGCCCTATTATAAACACTAACCCTAACTTAAACGAATTAAAGATTTTTAAACACTGTCACGTGAAAGTGAAATTTTAACGGCGATACTGGGGGTCGGCTAAAGCGGAGTTAATTCAATATATGATTTACACACTGCATAAATTACATTCTTAATATTCTATATAACCCACTAACACTAACTACATCAAAAAGGTAACTCTAAAACTCGCTCCGAGGGGAAGATCGACAACACAACACATGCAAATTCAGGTGACATCGAAATTTGGTAAATTCGATTTGCAATCATTAACGCTAGACCCTAATCGGCTTATAACTAGGGTACTTGGTATATTTGGGCATACCATTTGGCTTAGCGTTAAATTTACTGTAATGATGAAATTCGAGTAATGCATTAGATATGAGATGCTATTGTTGGTGCAAATTTAGGCAAATAACATCACAAATTTTAGATGTACCGGTCAGCTCTTGGATCGGGTAGTTACCCCTTACATACGTTCACGGTGTCTATTCATAGGTAAACCTGTACTTTAATGCGCATAGCCATGCATTCCCGTGATGAAACATGGAATAAAATGAATTTATCTCAAGGAAAAAAAGCCACTTTTCAACAATATAATACATTGCATTATTACAATCGACTTTTACTTAAGTTCAACATTACAAAGTTGGTGAATTCGCTTTGACTTATTTATTTACGTAAAGGTAAAGTGCTGTCTATGAATATTGATTTATTATAATAAGCTATTTCTCGAAATAACCAGTTAAATAAAAAACGTAATTTTGGTTGTTTTTTTTTAGAAATTAAAGCTATCTAAAATTCGACTTTAAAGTTCATCCATTTGTAAGCATTCTTTGAAATTACATATCTTTATACATTAAGAACGGTTTATTCTGATCACCTTATTTTGTTCTCTTTAGGTTGTACGCTTAACAAATTACTTAATTGTTGTGTAATTCTTAAAGGTTCTGTACGGCGCTACACTAATGACACGTGAATTTAGTTTTTGTGGCATAAATAATTGACAAACTCTATATTTCAAACTCGAAGGTATTGGCACTATGTCTTCGTCTTCACTAAATGAAGCTGCAGTTGAAGAAGAAGAACTTTATTCCAGCTGGGCTTTATTGATCCAAATTGTTTTGTTAATTCTTGCATTATGGACAAGTTACTATTTACAAATAAAACAAATTCGTTCTATACATGAGACGGTTATATCAATATTTGCTGGTATGAATAATTTAATAGGGTATAATCTTAATTTTTCATTAAATATTGATAATTTATAAATTTATAGGAATGGTTGTTGGGTTAATTATTCGACTTTCTCCTGGCTACATAATCCAAAAGCTGGTCTCCTTTAAATACTCTTACTTTTTTAATCTTCTGTTACCTCCGATTATTTTAAATTCTGGGTACGAGATGAAAAAGGTAATCTTTGATTAAATTGCAAATATCTAAAAAGCCAAGCGTATTTACTGATTTAATTTATCAGGAGAGATTTTTCACAAATCTGGGGGCTATCCTATCCTTTGCACTTCTAGGTACTTTTATCTCTGCGATTGTAATCGGGTATTTATTATTTGCAATTAAGTTATTACATATATGTGAATATAACGGAACTTTGGGTCAAATTTTTTGAAAAATTCGTTATATGGGGGAGGGGGGGTTTTTTTTTTTTTTTTACTAATATACATATAACGGATTTATAATAAATTTTAATTTTAAGATCCGTTATATCACATGCCCGTTATATCTATAGTTGGCTATAATTCCTTTCCGATACGGGTTCCTTCACTGAATATATCTTTTATTAAACTTTATAGCATTTTGACAGCGATATTGGCCTGGACTGGAATAGATTCTCTGTCTCTTACCCTACTTGACTCTATGATTTTTGGTTCAGTCCTTTCAGCAACTGATCCTGTGACTGTACTTACAATATTTCAAACATTGAAAGTTGATCCACAATTGTATGCAATCATTTTCGGCGAGAGTATATTGAACGATGCCACTTCCATCGTACTTTATGAGTAAGCAAACTATTATATGAAACAATTTGAACCTTTTGTCAGATAATTTATATCTCAAATTGTTTTTTTCAATGCTTTTGATTATAAGAACTTTGAGGCAATACCGCGGGCAAGATTTTCATCTTACAAATATTTCTCATGGTATTCTTTCTTTTTTCGTCAACTTTGGAGCTTCCTTATTCTTTGGATTTCTGTTTGGAATTTTGAGCGCTTTGATATCCTTTATATTACTTTGCAGTTCATGCTTTTACATAATGTTGAACTTCCTAAAACTGATATGCATGGTGGACAGATGTTATATCAGTATTTAGAGGTTATTAGATTTGAAAACATTAAATTATTAGATTTATTATATAGCAGAGAAGAACTTGGTAGTTTAATTTTATCAGATTTAGCCGGGCATCAGTTTGTCAGGATCGGTTTTGGAGGTTCAGCAGTACTTTTATATATTTTACAATTCCTTAACTGGCATGTTTACATGTTAAAGTATTCAAAATTATACAAGTTTCCTGCCATTGAATCATGTATCATTGCACTGATGGCATATGCTTCATATTTGTTCTCTAATGGCTGTCATTTATCTGGTATGTAATTTAACGCTTGTTCAAATTTTATATATTCTTTATACTTTAAATTCATCTTGTTATTATAATGACACATTGTAGGCATCGTGTCTCTTTTATTTTGTGGTATCACGCTTAAACACTATGCATATGATAATATGTCTTTAACGACCAAGCGAACTACAAAATATATGTTTCGCGTTTTAGCGCAATTATCTGAAAATTTTATATTCATCTATCTTGGGTTAACATTATTCACTGAGAAAGATCTTGAATATAAGCCATTCTTTATATTTTTCACCGCAGTAAGTAAAATTTTAACAATTTTATGTATTACATTTTTCTGCAGCATTATTAATAATAAATTTCAATATAGATCTTTATATGCGTGTCTCGATATTGTGCCGTGTTTCCGATTTCTAATATGTTAAATGCTATTGCACGTTATCGTAAACGGTCAGAAATGCTTCCAAATAAACATTCTATAATGATCTTCTGGTGTGGTATGCATTATAACTTCATGTCTATATTTGTATTATTTATTAAGAATATCCCAATTTCTATATGAATATTGTGTAGATAAGATTCACCTTCTAATAATTATTTTTTCGTTAAGGTTTACGGGGTGCTGTGGCGTTTGCATTAGCAGCTGGCCTTAAAGGTGATAATGCTAATGCTATGAAAGCAACAATTTTGGTGGTAGTGGTACTTAGTGTTATCGTATTTGGTGGCACAACAAGTCGAATGTTAGAAGTTCTTAAAATAGAAACAGGTGTAGATGAGGGAGAAATTGATAGTGATGACGAAGGTTATAACGAATATAATAATTATAATCATGTGCTAACAAATTCTCAAGGATCAGTTGTTTCATCTGGAACTGGAGGTTCTACGGAACCTAATATTCCGTCAAGAAATATACCCACAAACATCAATAATGTCTCAACACATGCTCATTGGTTTATATCATTTGATGATAAGTACCTTAAACCATTATTTACACGCCAACATAATCAAGACATAAAACCGGAGGATAGGTGGCAGAAAGAGAATAATAATAATGATGAAATAGTTGGACTAAGCTCGGATCACACAATCACTAGAGTTTAAGATAGATTTTTGAACCAAGTCACGATTTCTACGGACACTTAACGTGATCAATTCGCAATCAAATCGCGTTACCAATTTTGCATCTAAAAATTAAATAAAATCTCTAGTTTAATATTTAATTACCTTTTAGATACATTTTAATTACTACTATGTGAAGTTAAATAGAGGTGGAAATTATAGAGGTGGAAATTTGTACATATAGTATTTTTTTCTTACTTGTTAAAAAAAAGAACAAAAATTTTGTTATTTATTAATATGGAATTACCAATAAATATTATTTGGACAATGAAAAAATTTGATCTAGTTTGTTTTAGATAGTTTTGCTATTGTCACTGGTTAAAGTGACATTTCCACTGTTCCACAAAAACGTGGCAGGAAGGTCACGATACCAAGATCGAGGCTGTGAATTTTCATTAACGATAATTTATATTTTGAATCGTATGATTATTTATCGTATTGTTATTTGTCGTACGATTATTTGTTGTAGGATTATTTATGGTGTTATTACACAAACGCGAACTAAAGGACTTTCTTATTACGCGTGGCAGTGTATATCGAAGTAGAAAGTGAAAATTTATAATTTCTTATATGAATATTAATTGTTAAAGTCTCTTTCCCTAAACGAATATCGTAAGGCTTTTCAGATAATAAGTTGAAGTATCCCTTGTATCTATTGTCTCTATATTAGTGGAAAATGAAAGTTATAAAAGTACTGTATTTTCGCTGTTGTAAAGAAAAGAACTCTTCGGTTAACAATTCAATCAATTAATACAATTACAAATCCCGAAAGTATAACCTAAACCTTTTTGCTAAATCACCACATCACGCTTCTGGCGAATTACCTAATTTCCTGCTTTATATTATCGATTATCGTTTGTCTGTTAAACTTTTATTACCGCTTTTCAAATTACTAAAAATCTTAAAATCGAAAATTTATAATTTAATATTACATTAGTTAAATTTAATACCCAGTTCTAATATTATGTTTAGAATAACTGTAAGAGAAAATTTTAATATTAGCCCAGTCAGGTTCAATATTTAGAATCATTGTCAAATTTTACTAGTTTATAGAATTTGACAATGGCTTTAAATATCAAAGTTGAACAGAACATTAGAAGGATATTGTACTTTGCCTATAAGTTTGTAAAGACTTTAGTGTATAAGATTAAAAAAATTTTTTAGCTAATCAACAAACTAACCATATATATAACTAATGAAATTAGTACAAAATTGGTTGGTTTTTATTATCTATACTTCAGGAATCTTTTTTTTCCTACTAATTATAAAAAAAAATTTAAACTGTAAATATTTGATTACAATAAATTACAATAAACTAGTACATTTTAAATTATTATAGTCACCAGACAATGTTTAAATGTCTTTAAAGTTTATTATTATTTTTTATAAATTATTGTTAAAAATAAAAATTCTAATGATTTCTCAACATAAAAACCAATTTCCTATACGTAGTAGTATAACATCTATTTATATATTCAATTATTATTAATGTTTTTGATTCAAAAAAATCATGAAATTCTCACAATTATTCAGCTTTACAAACAATCAGTTCTTATGTATTACTGGAAATAGTATCATAAATTTAAAAATTTTTGAAGATTTCCGTTCTATAACACTATCAAAATGTTTTTCTTCAATGAGACGTTCTAACAACTTAATGCTAATCATCACGAATTTCAAATGTTAATCGTTTCGTGTGATGAATATAAGTGCAAAAATATTTACGTAAAGACGTGTCAACACGTCTTTACGAGTGGATTTATCCAGTGACGTAACTATTTTTGAACCTATAGTGTAATGCTCTGTAAAGTGATTGTTGACGACACGTAGAGATGTACCTCACGCGACATGACAAAATTATTGCGCCCGCGATCTTTCGCGACTCTCTCGAGATAAACAAATTGATTAAGAAAATTTTAATGAAATTTTTAGCATATATTCTAAAATGAATTCTTATCATATGGGACTCACGAACCCGCGCGATAATGTCCCACGTGAGATATATGAAATGTAAAATTTATCTCGCGAGAGGTACATCTCTTGTGACACGTATTCGAATATATAGATTATACTGCAAGTAAAAATTTATATCATTTTTGAAATCAAGATGGGAAAAAGATAACATGTTAAACTATTAATTGCAGATAAAAGTTTCTTTTGAAAGGAGAACCGACAAAGTTATTATAGGTAATTATTTAAACAATACAGTACTATTAAAATTTCTCTTAAGACTTGGGGAAATCAAAATTAAATTGTATTCTTCTTAATTCGTAATTATTTCATTTGAATATTTTCGTTATACAAAAATCAAAACTCATGGTAATCCCTACCATTACATACCCAATTTTATTATCTTAAAAATAGTAATTTAAATACAAAATAATTCTTTTTACACTTTAATCCAAATTATTATATTTGATTGAATAGCAATTATATTTCTTATGCGTAAAACCTTTTCAAAAATCATCAGAACTAGCTGGAGATACAAATTTCTCGTCTTCACTATCACCAGCGGGCCATTTCTTACTTGGCTCATTTCCCATTTCCAATTCAAGGACTCCACCATTTTCAATATCTTTATGTCTAAACCAACTCATCTTCCAATCTTTATCATTAAGTTTTACACTTCGAATATATATATTTCTGGGTGTTAAATTTGGAGCTTTTATTATAAATTGGGTAGTTGGTGACATTTGGATTGATATGCTTGAAAATTGTGGAGAGTTTATTAAGTATATGTCTCGACCTGCTCTGTTGTTTGCAAATCCAATAAGTAATACATAATGAATATTAGTTCATTCAAAAAAAAAAAACAATTTGTTTTTAATAACTCACATTGGATAAATCCCTATGGCATGGAAAATGAACCAACTACTCAATGCGTCGGAAGCATCGTCTATAACATAATTTAGTAAAAAAAGAAAATATAGTTTAACTGTTAAGTGATCTATATTTAACGTTCACGTGGTCCGTTCGGGTATCTTTAAAAAAGATGGGATCCGTCTATCTGCTGCTATTTGTTTGTTTATAACTTCATAATAATTTCATTATAAATTTAAGAATTGGCAGATATTCGGATCCTATCTCTACTTTAAAACATTTCAATCCGTTATGCAGGCAAGATATCAAAAAACTGGCGATAACTTTATTCTTCATGTCAAGCTTTACCAAGTTATCAGTCAGTTTTTAAAAAGTTAGTTCCAAGTGAATTGAAAAGTTTTAAATCTCATGTTTTTTTTAGAAGACTGATCACGGTACAAAGTTATCAGTTTTGTTTTTTTAAAAAAAACCTTATGCATAAGTTTTTGAAATAAATCACGTGGTCATAAAAATATATACTACATCGTATGTATCATCATACACTCTACCCTCTTATAACGGATAGAGAAGTTTCGACCGTTATAGTAAATATTTGCTATAGCATTATATAGCATAATGGCATTTATTTTAAATTGTCTGGAGAATTATTCAGCTATAACGAGGTAGAGTGTATAACGCACTTTACATACAAAAATAAACAAAACTTACCAGGAAGACTGTCTATTTTAAACTTCTTTTCCAATATATCTCTGATAACACTTACACTTTTCCATTGCTTATTAATAAAATGATACAAACAAGGGTGAAAAAAACTGTGTACGTTTCTAAATTTGAATAATGGTGTCTCATAAGTTGAGTTAGAGAACGTTAAGTCAAGTCTCTTTTCAAAATTTGCAATACCACCGGACAATTGTATTAATTTATTCACATCTATAATAAGAAATCACATGTTAAAAACGTATTGGACATAATTAAATAACTGATAAATGAATCTAACTTGAATAGTGTACAGACCATGTGGAATGTCTAAACTATATTCCCATGGTGATCCTTTAAGAAATGAAAATCCTTCATGAAGCACATTTGTAGAAGTGTCGAATTTCCCGTCAGTACGTTTAGGTATAATAAATCCAGTGATACCTGTGCCATTATTAAATTAAATATTAGACAGGAAATATTAAATAAGTTAAATTTTGAATCTTTAACGAACCATTTTCAGTTTTATCGGGACACCATAAGTTCTGCCAACTATTTGCACGAGTTTTATATTTAATGTGATCCTCAGTTTTACCTAAACCTTTACAAATCGAGTTACATTAACAAAGTTAAATCACTACCTTACATGCCATGCCTGAAGTTACACATGAAGATCTAATATCAGGACTTAATTCAGTCAGGTGTGACTTCAGGTGAGATTAATAAAGTGTAAAAATCCAACCTTTAGCAACTAACGATATTGCATAATCATTTGTAGAATATTCTAACGTTCTACTACATGAGTCAGCAAAACTAGTAGAAGGTATGTACCCATAATAAAGATAATGCCTAAGGTTCATTCTTCCTTCAGCTTGACCATACCAATATGGATCTGCCTTAGCGTCTTTCAGTAAAGCTTTATATCCAGCTTCCCAATCAATAATATTCTTGCCGATTTCCTTTAAAAATATTTCAGCCTGTTCGATAATATTATTAAATATTAATTTATTAAAATATTAAGATTTACTTCAAGAATTATTGTAATGTTGAATTTTTTACCAAAATCATATCAGAATTAGTGCCACCTTGCGTAATTCCGTTGGCCATACCACAGCGCCCGTCAGGCATATATCCCGTGTAACGATATATGTCAATAAGCGAACGTGTAATATCGATAACTCGTTGTTGTTGGAACAACGTGAATAATGGGATTGTAGTTCTTTTATAATGTAGAATAAAAAAAATACTTTGTCCATTACGTTTGATTTAGGAAATAAAAGTTTGGAATTAAGGATATAGCTTACCTGAAGGTGCTTCGCTATTTAAATCGAATAATACGAAATAGGCATATTAATGATCAATGATTTTATGTAGAATGAAAACAATACAGGCATCTTATCCGAAGTGAAATTTACTATTGTGAAAAAATCGTCGTAGGTTGGTATAATTCTACCATTTTTATCAAAAGATATCCAATTTGGGTTTTCTCCCGTACTGCAAGAGAATGAATTCATTAACCATATATAACTAAAGAAAGTAAAATTTTGATTGATATTCACTTACCGATCACTTGGAATAATCATCGTTCTGTATAAATTCGAATAAAATATCTTTTTCAAGTCGTCAGTTCCACCGGTGACTTGAATTTTTTCAAGCTCTACTTCCCAAGCTTCAACAGCCTTTTCTCTTGTTAAATCAAAATCCCAGTTCGGTATTTCCTCTTGTGCACTTTTACATGCTTGATCCGTAGAAATAAATGATATACCAACTCGAGATTTAATTATAGATCCCTTTGTAGTATCAAATGCCATAATAGCACCAATAGAATAGAGTCCACCAGATTCAAAACTAGAATTTGATTTGATTACTCCATTCCAAAATGTATAATATTCTGAAGCATTTTTGTCAAATTGAGAGCAAAAATACACGGAATATTCGGGACCGAACCTCCAATCTTTGTAACGACCAAAACCTTTCATCTCATTTGAAGTTACAGAGATTGCACCAGAAACATATCTACCACTATCATCAAATTACCAAATCTATCAACTTATTATCACCTAATAAATATTAAGCATGACAGTGACTATCAACAATTAAAGTACTTACTGAGTATTTATGTGAGATAAATCAATCATTATATGAGATTCATTAATTAATGGTGGAAAAATATATCTATGCAATCCTGTCCTCCTACTTGCTGTTAACTCAACAACAACATCATAACGCTTTAATCCTATCCTGGCGTAACCAACTTCATAAGACTCTAATGAACGAAGTGAAGAGTAATCGTTCAAATTGAATGAATCCAAGGAAGAAACAAATGGGAATTGACTGATTACACCATATTTATGTTCACTTATATCTATATTCCAGAAATTATTTAAATATATAGATATATATATATAGAACATAATATGATTTCGGTAAAAAGATATTAATTAAAGGACATTTTGGTTACAAACGAAACATAATGAATATTATTTCACCTGATCCACTAACATGCAAATCTTTTTAGATTAAAAAAAGTAAGGTCATGGAACTTATTTCTTTGAATTTTTGATAAACTTTATTAAAAAAAAACATCACTTACGACTTATTCCTGTAACAGGATCATCCATAGCATACCTGTAAACCAATAAACATTAAATATAATCAAAAATTTTAAACAACAAATTATTTAAAAAAGAAACTATTTAGACTAACCCAGCATCACGAGTGTCAATTCCAACTTTTACTACACCAAATGGTAAACAAGGACCAGGAAACACATTCCCTAATCACCCATTATGAAACATCCAGTTGATAATTTTAACATAAAATGGTAACATTACAAACAGATTTAAGAAGAAAATTTAGCTAAACCTACCATCTCGAATACCAATTAAAGGATCAACAAAATTAGTTAACCATTCACTCTTTTCATGAATTTTTGGTTTAGCTGACGATGATAACGTATAGTCATAAGATAAATGACTAGGTGTTATATCAAAAATTGATATTATATATAATGATACAAGGACTAATGTTGTTACGATTGCATAAATATATACGGATTTAGTGGTTTTTTTTTTAAGCTTCCACATTTTCATTGTATCTCCAGCAATATTAATGTATAAGAGTCGACATAAACCTTTATACGAAAGAAAGAGTTTAACATATTTTCAATGGTATCTCTAAATCCATTTATAATGAATTCCCTGTTCATATGTACATGTATTACACTAATCCGAATGCAGAAAAAGTACGTACAGTTCTTAAAAAAAACAAAAGCGTAGTGATTCCAAATACTTAATTATCGTATGTCGTACGTGTGTACAATATATGTACACATGAGTTTGCACATACCAATCATCGTTTAGTTCACGTGACATATCAGATTAACATAACCAGTAATTTTTTTTATATATTCAGATCACCAATTTATGATTTTCCATATCGATATTTTTGTAACAAATGATTAAATCTAAACGACAACAAAAACTAGAACAAAAACAACTTCAAACTCGTCTTACCAAATCGTCATCATTTTCCACTAAAACGCCATTTCGTGATGCGGAAAGAAATTTTAAGTCACGTTTACCCCCACCAGATTTTAGCAAAGTTATTGACTTTGATAATTTAGAAAATTGCTTAGATGAAATTAAAAATAAAGTGATTGAAGTAGAATTAGCTACTGATTTAGGTGAAGAATACGAAAATTTGTTTGGAAAATGTAAGGATGGTGCATACATTGAAAGAAAAAAGGCATATTTATTTAAAGATTTACCAGGTGATTCATTATCTATAGAAAAATCATATATCTAGACCGGTTATTCTAAAGATATTAATTTATCCCTTACTTATTTTAGGATTTATATTTATTCCTAATCCATTTACACCAGATGCTCAAAAACATGTAATCAAACGATGTCTAAAAGATTTTACAAAACATCCAAATATTTCTAATCTTGATACTCATTATGTTTTACCTAAACAAGGAATTTGGGAACTTTACGAAAAGGTTTTCAACAATATATTGGATGAAAACGATAAAGAATGTTTCATTCCATTAAAGGCCTCTTCAATCAATAAAAATAATAACGTAAGATATGTAGACGATGATGAAGATTCAATTTTAATAACAGACCCTTCATTAGAATCCACAAAATCTACCACCACCAATGAAAAAAAACCAGATCCTTCACCATCTTCCACTGTTTCTATACTACCACCATCTCAATTAATCCGTAAATTAAGATGGATTACACTGGGATATCAATACCATTGGTCTACAAAAACTTATCATTTTGATCGTCGATTTGAATTTCCTCAAGATATTGGCGATTTAACAACTGCAGTGGTAAAAGCAATCGATGGACTTGGTTTTCCAGATGATAGTTTTATTCACAAGTATGATGTGACAAAATGGAAACCAGAAGCTGGTGTAGTTAATTATTACCAACTTAAAGATAATTTAATGGCACATGTTGATCGAAGTGAAATAAATATGGATGCTCCTTTAATATCTTTTAGGTATTATAAAAAGAAAAAAAAAATTTCATTATAAAACTTTATTTAATTATGTTAAACTTTGATTATAATTTAATCATTCTGATAAATAAATGCTTTAGCTTTGGACATTCATGTATTTTTTTAATTGGAGGTCCAACGCGTGACACACCTCCTTTTGCAATATATTTGCGTAGTGGAGACATTTCAATAATGTGTGGACCTATTCGAGGATGTTTTCATGGTTAGTATATGTTATTAATACTTTTATTTAAGGAAGAAAAATTGAATTCAATATATATTTCAATTTAAAGGTGTTCCGCGAATTCTCGAAGGAACCCTTCCAACATATCTTGCATCTAACAATTCAGAAGATCCAGAATGGGATATTTATGGTGATTTTATGTCAACAACACGTATTAATGTAAACGTTAGGCAAGTATTTTAATAATAATAATAATAATAATAAGCTATTTTTATTTATTTATAACACTACATAAATCACGATAGTATCTAGGTATTTTTTTAAAATAGATTTTGTACTTGTTTGTTTTAATTAAATTTTTGTTTAGAGAAAAATAATGAAAATATTTTTGAATAATATATCATGCTTATTCAAATGTATTAATATTTGCACTTCATTTTATTACACATTGGTGGAATATTTTAAAACGTTAGATAAATTGTTGCTTTAAATCATATACAGTATATTATTATTTAATTGTAGTCATTTTTGCTTTATTACTTTACACGCAGAGATTTTAGTTCATTAGGATTTATATTTCTAAACAATTCTCTTGACTAATAGAATTTCTTTATTATGCAAACAAAAAAATTATTTAAAGACAAATAAAACAGTTATCTGGAATAAAGTCATTCCATACGAATGAAAAGATATTATCTAACTGTTAAACTGTTAAGTAGTTTTTAAACAGATGAAAAATATCGACTTGTATTTTTGTCAGTTTTATGTTTTGATATGAATTTATCGTTCTTTGCCATTCGAAATGTTCCCTTTTACATCTATCGGTCGCTATACAATTGATCGAACACTACTCAATATGAATTTGTCTTCATTTTGTAACCATACATGAACATTATCTCTTTGGAAATTACAGAATAATAATATTCTGTTTTTTTTCACATACCTTTGTATATTTAGTTTAACAGATTCAAAATGAAAATAGAACAATGCGGAATAACTTTATATATTTTAATTAATTTAATAAAATCCTTGGCAAACTAATCGTGACTATATATTATTAATTTAAATAAATTTATATATTTAATACAGAAACAGAACATAAAAAAAAAATAAAACTTTTATTAATTGAATTATAAAAACAAATATCCTACATACATGGCTTGCACAAAATCCCGCGAGATATACAATCTCACGCGATATGCAGAATGTAGGTATGTATGTACATACATCTTCAATATCACTGATAGTTACCAATTTAAGACCTATAAGTTTTTCATCATACGTACCGAATTTAATTATGGAAGAATTAATACTAATGTAATTGAACGTAATACTGCCTTTGTGTTTCAAAAAAAAATCTTACAGTATAATTATTAAAATTATATAATATTTTTAATTTCATGGCACTTATATAATACTGTCCTGGACGTTGAAAACTTCAATTCTATTTTCTATTTTATCCTGTCCGTTATCCGCGTCCTTGTTCCATGACAACACCAGTCGTAAGTAAGAATGTCAATAATTTAATATAGTTATAGCTAACTGGTACATTGCTAATTAGATTTTGAATTGGTAATAATCGTGATCATTATACGTGAGTATGCAATAATTTTGGGCATGCAATTGACAACTTCAAAGTTGACTGGAAACTTATAGTTTATACTGCCGAAACATACCTCAATGGGTTATAGAATTAATTTTGCAATCGGGAAGAAATTGCACGAGGAAAAATAAAAGATTTAAGATAGGAATCAATGAAAACAAATGTAGAATTTGTAAAAAAAAAAATATATATATATATATTATGGAATGTTTTAATACGATGCAAAAATAAGAATCGAACTCCGGCAAGCCAGATTTGAACTAGCGACCTAGAGATATCGGTGTTGAGCTTTAAGCTCACTACAGTCTCCCGCTCTACCAACTGAGCTATTGCCGGTTTTTATTGAAAAGAAAATTTGTATGACATACAAATAAATTGATTTTCCGCCCTATTTGTGGCTTATGAGGCCATCGGATATTCTTAATTCACAACAAGCTCTCTTTTTTTCTTTTTTTTTAGGATAAGATACAGTAACGATACTTCTAATAACAAAAAGAATTTTAACTTCAACAAACTAGTTATAAACTAGTAACCTAGATCATCAATACTGGACCTTAACGTTAGGGTCACTACCTCATTGTGTTATTGCCGGTTTTTTTTAAGGACGTCCTGCTTTATATGTGGCTTATAGATTGCCAGATACGGTTAATTCTTAATCCGTAAATTTACCGATTTTGTACTATTAAAAACAAAAAAAAAGAAAAAAAAGAAATTCGAACTCCGGCAAGCCAGATTTGAACTAGCGACCTAGAGATGTCAACGAGTAAGCCCACTACAGTCTCCCGCTCTACCAACTGAGCTATTGCCGGTTCTTAATGAATAAAGTTTTATATTTTATATAAAGAACCAATTTCCCAAAATATAATATGATCACATAAGATATTCAATGTACTATGTTGATCAGATATGAGATTTTTTGTTTTGTATTGGATCAGGATGGTCGAATACATAGATTAATGGTGACTGTTAATTATAAATTCCTTAATTGCACCTTTTCATTAATAAGTTGGCCTGTTGGCCAAAGTTTTGAAAAAAATTTTCCCTTATAGATGACCTTTGGCTAACTACTAATAATAACAATTTCTTGTTTGATCGATGTCTTTTACGCTAAACTTCCTCAAGCATAGTGTTAGTTAGTATTAATAGTATCTAACATACTCTTACCAAAAATAGAAAACATTGTCAACTGTTTTTTGATATTCATGAAAAAAATTTCAATTTGTTCATCTTCATTATGAGGTGTGGGAAAAGCAGGTATTAGCAAGGTAAGAAGCTTTATTCCTATAACAAAATTTGGAATGGATGATCTTTTACCCAATTCTTGTTGCAAAGTCTTAAATTTAATGTTTGAAGCTTCGTATTCATTATTTGATCTTAAATGTTTGATAAGATCTCAGAATTGCTTTGAGAGTAAGTAATTTCTATTTAATTTCTGTCTTATTAATATATATAACAAGTTATTATACTTATGAACGATCCTCAATCCAAATTATGAAAAATTAACCATTGAACCTAAATTCAAGCTTCGAATTTAAGAGTTCGTCACTGTCAACTAAGAGTCTCAACTTGCGCTTGAAAAGGACTAGATCATTGTTAATAATCATACTTCCAGCAGTCAACTGTTCTTGGGCTTTTCTGCTTTCTGTTGCGTCAAAACTATATAATATATATCTGATACTTCTTGAAGATCCTTCTATACACTGTCCAACACGGTTTTCCAATCTTTTTTCTTGATCTTTGTACGATAATATTCCAGCATCTTAATACAAATACCACTTATTGACCGGATGTGGTGATAAAATTTCATTTTTTTTTTATGAGTTGACGTCTTGCAACGATACTTTATTCTTAGTGGCTAAGCACTGATTTCTAACCTACTTTTTGTGTTTTACTTATGAATTTGTAGATCAACAGAAAGAGTTTTTTGTGTGAATTACTTATAAGGATCATTGTTTTAATTTAATAATTGTGCGTATTGTAGCATATTAAAGTGAAATCAGATTAAAAATGAAATTTAATTGGAAATTTACGCGTCTTACATCCACCGATTTTTGACCAATCAAATTTAAGATCGGGTGTAACGTCAAATCGAAACGAATCTATTTTTTGAAATAACCTGAAATTTTAATTAGGAACCATCTTTAGCAGCCTAATTAAAAATATCTCTTGTGTAATTTTACTGATAAACTCTAAGTCGGTTTAATTTGTAATCTTGACTATACCTCGGTTTTAATTTTACATGAAACTTCAGTATTTTATCAGATAGTGTTGTTATTACACGAACATAGCATAACTACCAAAATCAGTTATGTACGGAGTTTTCAAATAATATTATTGATATGCAGATTTTCTGTAATTGAGTTTAATTATTAAAAAGAAAACCCAATGGTTTTTACGTATCTAAGTATTAAACCGTTGTTTGTTATGTTGAACTCTTAAATTGGGTAAATGAAAGCAAGTATAGAAAGCAAAAACGAGGAAAGTAATAGTGAGATGTAAGAAAATGATATATATACTGAGCGTGATAATTAAAATTTTAAAAATTGTGACTATCCATATGTTTTATAATAGCTAGTACTAAAAAATAGTGTGACTATAACAAGGTTATTGTGATTATATCAAGAGTGACTGTGTATAACGAGGTCTGACTGTATTTATTATAAATTTTTTATTTATTAATTTAATACCAATTGAAATGAATTCATCCATTTCTGAATATGACATATAGCTGAAGTTGGTTGGAAATTTTAGAAAATTATAAAACAAATCTTTTACGAAAAAAATCCTTCACAAGGTATAATATAATCACAAATTATTATTTTAAAATATTGATTAAAACTTCACATTGAATCAAGAAATGATAAATGATATAAAGAAATTGAAGCGTGCAAAGAATCTTCCAAGAATATAAAATTGACAATAAACAATACATTTTATTGCATAAATAAATGATTGTGTTCTTTTTTCCTTGGTATCCAAGCCGCAGGACGCCATATGGCGTACGAAAAACAATTGTGTTGAATTTTTGAATACACTATTAGTAATTTATTAGTAATTTGGATTTTTCTATAAAAAAATTTTATTTGAAATTTTTTCCACGAAAAAATGTAACTTACATCATAAATTTCTCACATGATAACATAATTCTGTATAGTCGAGATTTTAAAGCCAAAATACGAACAATAAAGTCCTAGAACAAGTTCTAATGTTATGTAATCCTATGAGAAACCTTTATATTTTTTTTTCTTAAGAAACGGAAACAACCGTTACTAAGCCAAGACGAATAATTTAAAACATATTCTAAAAAGAATAATTTCCTTATGGTATAATTGCCGAACGAATTAACCATAGGCTGACGTAGAACTGTGGAATTTATCCGATGACTTAAAGAATTATACATTATTATATTTTTCTAAGGGTTTATCACACTTTAATACTGAATTGATATAAATTTAAATATTGTAGTTCGTCATCTAAAGTTCATTATAAAGATCATTATAGAGTATTTTATAATGAAATTTATGCTCAAAAATTAACAATAGTTGATTATTTCGTTCGTAAATATTGATAAATGTAATTAGTCCATTTAAATGCTTTATACGTATCAGTGCACAAAACTTTTACATGATGTAATTTGCTATTTTTTCGGCAACATTTTTTTTTTTTTTTCTTGATATCAAAATAACGATAATTACCAATGAAATTTGTATGACGATAAGGAATGCGTATAGAAAATCTCCGATCATTATAACCTCCGACATGTACAATAGGACTTGTGTACACATACAGTACGTATTATCTAGACAAAGAAAAGCAAGAGAAGAGAGAGGAGAGAAAGAGGTGAAAGAGTTGCAGCTTTTTTTTTTAAAATATTATAATAGAAAATATACGTACAACTAAATATCACGTGGTCGTACACACATCTTTGTAAGGTAAGATTTGCGAAATAGAACAGTCTTTATAGTTGTAGATTCGTTACGCGTTAAATCTATCGTAACAGTAATGGATCGCATTTTATACGTCACATAATTTGTTTATCATTTGTTATCATTAGTAAAAGTGGGACAACAAAGTCATTGTCACCCAAATATGAACATTTTCAAATTTTAAAAAACAATAAAATTATTATTAAATACATTGAAGCGCGCTTGTATTCATGAAATGTATGAAATTGAAATATATGAAAATATAAAATTTTATCAATCATTTTATCTCCACATATAGTACATATAGTGCATTAAGTATAAAGCAAATTCGAGTTTGATAAATGATTCGATTAATATCGTGTCGGAAGGTGAAAAAAAAAGATTGATAAATTAGTTAATCACGAGATAACACATAATTAGCAACTTTTTAATTAGAAAATATCGATTGATCGCGTGAATGTAAGTCATATTCTTTCATCAAGACTTTGATCAATCAAACCGTTGATACTTTTCACTATCAGTACTGATTCTGATTTCAATATTGACATTTTAAAAAAAATCGATCAATTTTATCCAGTTACCCAGTCAAATACGCGTGTTTACTGTATACTCATATATTTCAATTGAAACTCAGAATGATTGATATATTGATTGATTATAAATCACCAAGAAACTTTTTATATATGGTTTTACATTACATCATCTTATATCGGCTTTTACTTTTACTACACCATCATGAGTTATTGAATTCATATATAAATACAACCACGATACACTTTGATTTATCTATGACTTTTCACCCATTCGGTTTTAACGTTCTCATTTCGTGACTCTTTTTTTCATTTCGTAAACTGTATTCGCTCGCGAAAAATTAATCATTTTACGTACGAACGGTAAAAAACGATAGAAAAATTTAGGGTAAGCGTTGATTTCTTCTTTATCACTAGATCATCACGAATCAAACTATCACTCGTATATGTAAAAAAAAAAAAAAAAGAAAAACTTTGATTTTTGATTATTATATAAATGGTTTATTTTTTATCACTTGGTTCTATCAAAAACATTATCTTTCTACCATTTATCAGTTAGTTTAATGATAAAGCTCTCTATTAATAATATGAATTTGTGATATTGAAAGATTTTTTATTATTATTATTTATTTATTTCGTTGATTTATTTTCATTCAAACAGGTAAACATTTAAAAAACCGAAACTTTTCATCAATTTGTCAATTTCAGGGGTATGTATAACATGAATAAAATTCATTTAAAATAATGTTAAAATTTTATTGAATTTATTCCTAATGTTTATTACAATTTCATATATAGCTTAAAGATTTCATATTTAGTTTATTTATTAACAATGTCAGACATTGAAAGTACTTGCTTAAGAGAAAGTGATTCTTCAAACCGTTCTCAAGACATGAAAATCGTCGCCAAATCTGAGGATCTTCCTCAATCAACAAATCTATTATCCCTTCACAACATTTGTAATATCATGCATTCGCAATCATCTCCTTCTTTATCACCTCAATGGTTCGACCCTTCTCCTATTCATCCTTCTTCTCCAAGTGAAAACTTAAAAGATCATAGAGATCCTCTTGAAGACGCACCTAAATTTAACGAACCATCTACTTCTGAAATGATCAATTCTACTGATTATATGAATCCTAAACCTAATCAAGATATCGTTCGTGATAATGAATCTCATCATGAAGTTATTCGTAGTAATGAAGGTCGAATAATTGGTATCCATGATCTTGCAGACCTTGCAATTAACCTTAATCCAAGATCAATTGAGAATGATATCCAATCTGATATAGGTTCTCGATATCCATCAACTTCTTATGTTACTACAAAATCTGTTTATAATCCTTTAATTAATTCTCAAGGTCAAACCGTAGAACGTCAAAAAGTTGAGATTGAAACTGCTCAATGTACAAATCCTATGTGTACCCAATGTCATCATTCAAATTATTCTGGTGCTCCTCATTATCCTTTTCCAATGCAATATTATATGGCATTGGCAAATGGTAATATTTATCAGCAATCCCCTTTTATTCCTCCAACTGCGATCTATACTCCTTCACATACTATTCAATCTTCCCAAATTTCTGCAAAATGTGAACAACAAATTTCTTCAGGAAATAATCTTCTTCCTATTAATATTAATAAGAAAGATGAATGTAAGGAATGTACAGAATCTGTTCAACCTTCTCAACCTAAAAGAAGGCGACGCAGAAAAACAAAAGCTACCATCGGTTCTCCTATAATTCCTGGTGTTGGTTCAATTAGTCAAAATGCTGAACATAAAAGTAAAAACGGTGAAATTTATCGTTGTTCAAATTGTGGTGCTAGAGAAACTCCTGCGTGGAGAAGGGATCTTCGTGGTGAAGCATTACTTTGTAATGCTTGTGGTTTATAGTATGTTTAAATTTTTTATTTTTTTTATAATACTCGTTTTATTAATACTTATATTTTATTATTATTCTATTATAAAATATTTTCTTTACAATTCATTTTATTAATTATCAATTTTACTTTTTATATTTTATTAAATATCTTATTATCTAGTTTGAAGGTTAAAGGATGTCATAGGCCAACTGAAGTTGGCGTGGATGGTGAAATACGTTTGGTAAAAACCGAAAAATCTGGTGTTGGTGAACCAAAATGTCAAAATTGTGGAACTCAAAATACTCCTTGTTGGAGAGGACCTGAAGGAAGTAAGCTTTGTAAGTTCATGATTCACTCTCGAAAATAATATAATATAATTTCTGGTTTATAATTCACTCTTGAAAAATAATATAATTTATGTAATTCATATAATTTAGGTAATCGTTGTGGTCTTTTCTTGAAGCAACATGGTTATCAACGTCCGGGTACACCACATGAAAAAAAGGTTCCTTCCGTAAGATTTAGTCCTTATTAAAAAAAATTGGACTTTATTTCTAAAGTATAAAAACTACAATGAACTATGAACAATAAGCAGCGATACACAATTTTTTATTATTATTTTTATATGTTGGTTATTCATTATAAATGAAAACCTAACCACACGTCACAATTTTTCTGTACAACCATCTTGTATTTTCTTTTATATATTGTCTTGTAGACAATATTTTGTAAAACAAAAAAAAAACAAAAAAACAAAATTAGTTTCTTATTTAAATATTTATAACATTCGATTTTACATCGTATGTTGTAGGAAATCAAAAAAAAAAAAAAAACTAGATAGCATACAAAAGAACTAAGGAAATCAAGATAAAATTATTCTTAAGATATATTAACTGATTAAATATTTAATTTTTTAATATTTAATATAGTTTAATGTTTGAAATTATTTGTGAGCGAACAAAAATCGGTTTAAATTTAATACATGAACACTTATTTCTTTTTTTTAAACTGTCCCTACTCTGATACTAATGTTCACAGTTATTTTATCGATGATTAAAGATACTTATACTCTAAACATTGTGATATTGATAGTGAATATTTTAACTTTTAATGGTCTAAGGTAACGGTAATGATCTACAAAAATATAGTGGTAACAAAAAGATAATGGTAACAAAAAGATAGTGGTAACAAAAAGAAAGTGGTAACGATAGTGTTGATCTACAAAAAGATAGTGGTAACGATAATGTTTATCTACAAAAAGATAGTGGTAACGATAGTTTTCTTTTTTTTTTATCTGTGGAAATATTATTTATCACGTGTTTCCAACAATGCTTTATTTTAACATAACTTTGTGACTATAATTTTTTTTAATATCTCATTTAAACAACATTATAACTTATTTTATTAATCATTTCCGTTTTCCTTAGAATGAAATTTAACTGCCAGTATCCCTGAGAATCTTTTATAATGGTTATACAAATTAGAGTACGAATGTACTTTACAAAAAAAAAAATCAATATACATATAAGAATAATAAAAATAAGATTGAATATTATTACGTACTCAATATACGTATACGTAAGAATAATAAAAATAAGACTCTGAATAATTATTACTATTTTAAAATTTTAACTTTTCCTTTTTTTAGTAAACTTATAATTAATCATCTAAACTAAATTAGTATCATTGATTGTCAATTTAATATAAATTGGAGTGCATATTTAACATACGTACGTATGGTTAAAATATGCTTATTATTTAATATTTCTTAATAATATCGATATTCTTTCGTATGTATGTATAAATTATGCTTCCTTGTGGATACTATTGATGAGATGAAATGCATTTTTAAGAATGTTTTACATATACGTAAAGAATTGGTGGTTCTAATTAAAATGTGATTTTCAGTTATTTCGACTATATAGTGAAAGTGAAATTTGATTAAAACAAAATAGTATAATAGTGATTCAATAAATATTTGATAAGTGATAAGATTGAAATAAGTGATAAGATTGAAAATTAGGATGAGAAAGAAAAGTAAATTGAATTTTTGAAATACATGGGTTCTTCATTAACAATCATTCCAGTGATCTCCGAACTAAATCAGAAAAATTATTTAGTCGAAGCTATAGATGCTGGTGAAATTAAATAATGTTGGTGAAACTGGTGGCTATCTAAAATCTGATTGGATGCTATGATAAATTTCACCGATTTCACCACCATTCACCAAGAACTTCACCAGTTTCACCAGCATCTATAGTCGAAACCATAAAAGATCTATATCTTAATGACTTGATGAAGCGATTTTAATTCTGAGAAATTTAAGTAGTGCCAAATATTTGTGTCATTATTTTTCAATTCTGAGATACTACGTGAATCTAAGTAGTTATGTAAATGGCTGGCTCGGCTCGGTTCATAACTAATTTTGACCAAGCTGAACCGACCTTTTAGTTCTGCAGGCCAGAGTTGCCATTTAGGTTATTTGTAATATATCCCCGTGATCTTTATATACTTGATAAAGCGATCGGGGTATTTGCTAGGAAAATCACTGTTTGTATGCAAGACCAAACCTTGATTTTTCTTGCAAACGATCCATTTATAGTCGACCAACTTTAAGTTAAGCTAATTAAAATTCATTTAAGCTGATTAATTTATAAATAATTCAATAACAATAGTTAATTATCTTTTATGCTGACTTGTATTTAAAAAAAAAGAATAAATACTACATATATAAAGTTTTATTATACTGTATTAAACTTATAACTAGCACATGATCATGTAGGCGTTATATTAGAGTATATATTGTGTGTATTGGACTGAATCTGATGAAGTGAATTGACTTATAGGTTTTCTCTTTCCATCACAATTCTTGACAAAAAATATTTTATATCAACCATAAGTTTTTCTAGTTTTCGTTGTAGAATTTTTTTTTTGATAAATTTACATTTTAGTGCTTTTTAATAATAATAAAAAAAAAGGCACATTCCAGATGCATTCAAATATATAATTTTGAAATCTTTCATTTAAAAGTTTTAAAATGGAACTTTTCACACCACTTTTTTAATTAATATTTTCACACTTCATTTTGATATTGTCACACCCTAATCATTATAAGTTTCTTGAGTATTTTATACAGATCACGTAACCTTTGAGCATAAACTATGCCACCAATCAAATTATAAGATCAGGTGTAACATAAAATTTCAGTTTTTCAAAAAACTTCAATAACTTAAAATTTTGTTTAAAAAATTACTTTTCATGTTACAACAAAAATGTCTCTTGCAAATTTTTAATATAAATAAAGCTAGTTTGTTTGTGATTTGATGTATTTGTTTTAGTTTAGTTTTTAACAAGTAAGTGCAAAAGCTGCCAAGAAGCTTTGGAACAAAGTAATTATATAAAAATTTTTGTGGTGCAGAGTCTAGAGAAAAAGTAGCATTTTAGGTTTCTTAAATTTAAAAGTAATATAAAAGTTTGTAAAAGTAAATCTAAAATTCTACAAAGTTATTAGTGTATTTAAATGAGAAGGTTAGAGATTAGTAAAACAACTAAAGAAGATATGAAAGTATTAAAAATAATATTTTGCTATTATGTAAGAATTGTTTTTTATATTGTGTCTATATATAAGGATAAAATTGTTTTAAAAAATGTTGACTTATATTTACTTAAAAAATAAAAATTTTTTTAATAGATAAAATTATGAGAAATTTAAATATAAATTAGATTTGCTTTGTCTTATTTTTTTTTAGTATTAAAATGATCTTTTTTGGTTCTGATTTTTTATTAATACTTATATCAGGCATATGTACATATAGACATATCTATATTGAACTGTCAGATAAGTGTACAACTGGCTACATGTATAACTTTTCTATATTACCTATTTAAGAAGTCCATCTAAAGATTTTCTACCAGTTGCTATATCTAACATCTCTGTTTAAGTGTTCTATTTAAACTCTCTCATCTGGTTTCAGTATTAATTTCATTAGGTTATAGACCCAGATTCTTTTATTATTAACCTTTAAAACTATAATCCTTAGATTATTTTTATCCTCAAAGTAAACCTATCAGAGCAAATCATATTTTTTTATCTCTAATCTGGTTTGGTGCTATGACTAAGACCAATACTTACAGTCAAGAGTTATCTATTAAACTGCTATTATTTTTATAAAGTTTACCTAAACTCTGATATCTATTTTTCTAATATCTTCTTTATCATCTTTTATTAGCTGTAATTCAGAACTAACAGACTTTCTAGACTTCCAATCCAGATAGCCCAGTATAGTATACTTATATATTTTTTTCTTTTGATAATTTCAGTAGCCTGGTTAGCATATATGCTTTCTTTACATATCTGTTGTCTGGTTTATTTAACAATTTCTATAAAAGTGTTTTATGGACTTCTATTGGTCCAACAGTATTATTGAAAGTTTGTGCTACCTTTTTACTCAAAATTTCTAAGTAGGTTTTCATTTTCTTGGTTTCTTAGTCTTCTATGCCCAGTGGTCTTATTATAAGTTTGCACTAAAGTCTTATACAACATCAGCTTTTCACATTTCTTTATATATATATAATGTTATATTTTGCATAAATGTTTTAAGCTTTCAATGTCAAATGGGGTCTGACTTGGTATACCTAAGATTACAGATGCCTAAAACCTAACTAATCAACAAGAGACAGTTATTATAATACAAATAATTTTCAAAATTTATTATCTGTGAGAATTGAACATTAGATCTGTCACTTGAAAGTTGACAACCTATTTACTTTACTAGATTATCACATTTTATATTTGTTTTTTCTTATAAAAAATTTTAATTTGATCTAATGAAGATAAAATAAATCTTTTTTATAAACTTATTTTTATAATATATATAATATTATTAGTTATTTGTTATATAAAGTATTATAGTCAATAAAGTTAAAATCATGGTCTTACTATTAATATTAAAAAAAAATAAAGTATTATAGTTTTGGTATTAAAATTAGTCTTTAATAGAGTATTTTAAAGTAGTATTAGAAAGTTTGTAAAAAAGTAAATAAGTTAGATTAAAGTTAGGTATATTTTTTAATTATCTTTTAAACTATAATACAGAAAAATTTGTTTATATTAATTTTTTTAAAATTAATTTTTATAATAAAATTTTAATAATTAATTTTAAAAATATATTTTTTAAATAAAAAATATTTTTAAAAACCTATTTTATAAACTTGTTAAAAAATTTTTTAATTTTATTAAAAAATTTTAATTAATTAAAGTTTAAAAATTATATAATACTAGAATTTACTATTAAAATATTTTTTAGATTTTCTAAAATTTTATATATTTCTAAAGCTAAAAAAAATTTTATTCTTAAGACAAGTATTAATTTTTATATATAAATTATTAAACTTATAATAATTAAAATTGTAATTTTTAATATTAACTAAAAAGTTGTATTAAAAACTATAAGTTTAAAATTAATATTTAAAAAGTTTATTATAAATAAACTAAATATTTTTTTATTAAATTTTTTTTAAAAATTATATATTTTTAATTTATAAGCAACCTATTTTTTCTTATAATCTAAAAATAAATATTACAAAAAAGCAATTCTTATTTCTAAATAGTATTATATAAATTTTATTTATATATTTTAATTTTTTAAAAAAATAGATTAAAGTTAAAAAAATGCAAAAATATTAACAAATTTGTCTATAATAGCCAATAGTAATATTAGAATAATAAGATTTGTTTTTAAATTATATTTTTAATAAACTGTTAATATATTATTAAAAACTAAAATATAATATTAAGTTTTAAAATTTTTATTAAAAGAATTATAAATTCTTTTAAAGATTAACTCTTTTATAATTAAAATAAGTTTTTCTAATAATCATCTAAATCAAACTTTTTAAAATGCTGAACTACAGAAAAATAATATAGTTAATATATTAAACTTTATAAAAACTTCTTTAAAGTACTGGGCCTGCATAATAGATATTGAAATAGAATTGAAAAAGAGGCTATTACTTTGTGATAATAGTTTAAAAAAAACTTTAAAACCATAAAAAAAGTGGTTAGTAAAAGCCAAAAGTCTCTTATAAAATAAACAATAAAGTTAAACATATTATTTCTATATAACTGTAAAATCTATAAGAAATTTCTAGAAATGTTAAGTATTCACAAAAGCTAAAGTTTGGTTTATTTTATATCTTTTCTTTTTTTTAATAAAATTTTTGTAAAAAGTAAATAATTTAGTTACCTCTTTTTAAAATATTAATATATAAAAACATTAAAACAGTTAACAGTATTTATTTTTTAATTAAAATTATATAAACAATACAGCAATTCAAATACAACTTATATATATGTCTCAAACTGCTAAAACCTTATGAAATGCTGCTTCTAAACTAACTTATAACTCATACCAACTCTTTACATTCAAGTTGAAGTTTTGCCTTATATAGGTTTTATTAAATATTTTAAGTAATAGAAAAATAGTAGAGCTAATTCTATTTAGTATAGTTTATAATTTTTAAAACCTGATATAGATTCATAATTGTGATCATTTAATAGTTATATAGTAAGAGTTATATATATCTTTTCTTTTTTTTATTTTTCTTCTTTTTTTTTTTTTTTGTATTGTATTATTTATTATTTACTCTTATACCTTTATATATTTTTTATATATAAGTTTTTTTTTTGTTTTTGCTTACTTCTTTATAAGAAGATGTTATCAGATTAACAACATCTTATTGTAAAGTGGTAGTTAGATATGACCTCTAATATACTCTAATTTCTTATAAAGTTAACCAGTTAGTATAGACAAATTGCTTATAGGGCTTATAGAAGTATTTGTAGAATGTTAAACAAAAAAATATACAAAATTTTATATATATATTACAAAAAATCATAATAAAGCTAAACTAGCAAGACTGCTCAAATGAAGAAAAAAAAACTTTTTTGTAATTACTTAGTTTTTTTTACTAAGTGTTTATTTTATTATTTTTTTTTTTTGATATTAAGGTGACTTTTTGGTCCTGATTTTTTATTAATACTTATGTCAAATACATGTTCATATAGATGTATCCATATTAAACTCTTAGACAAGTGTACAACTAACTATACATATAACTTTTTTATATTACCTATTTAAAGAGTTCACCTGAAGGTTTTTTACTAGTTGCTATATTTAACATTTTTGCTTAGATGTTCTATTTAAACTATCTAATCTAATCCTAGTATTAACTTTATCAGGTCACTTAATCTAGATCTATTTGTCTTTAACTATAGAACTATAATCCTTAAAGTAAAAAAAAACTCTTTCTATAGACCATTTTACCAAAATTAAACAAAAGAAAAAAAATTTTATATCGAACATAAAGCAATAACTACTAAGTAAACTAATCTTGGACCATTAATTAAACTTGTTTTACATAGTAAACTTGATCTATAAGAGGTATAAACCTTAGAAAAATTTTTACTAATGCTTTGAATCACAATAACTTTGAAAATAGTACTGCAACAAACAACTTATATTTTAGCGAAAGTGATTCTAAGAACCTTTACATCTTTACTAATCCAGCATATAGGCATAAGATGGCAGTTCCAAAAAATAGCAAAAAAACTACAGATAATCTACAAACCAACCTACCACAAACTCTGAACTAAACAACCTCTCAAGGCACTTTTTTTTCTTCTTCATTAGTTTATTTTATTAAAAAATTTACTAGTTTAAATAACTTTATAGCTACAATTTCAATCACTAATCCTTTTATTAAATATGCAAAAAAATTTAACAATATTACTATAAAAGACTTATCTAAACTTACCTTTACAGTTACTTTTCTTATTCCTAGCTTCACCAACAAATATCTCTTTACTGTAGATTTTATCAAATCTGGTCACATATTTAACCTTATTACATTTCCAACCTAATAGTTATACAAATACAAAGAACCTTTTCAATTAATACTTTTTGACCTTACAACAACAAGAAACAACTTTGTAAATATTAGCACCAAACATTCCAGAAGTACACACAGTTGTGACCTTAATTTAACAATTCAGTTATATGAAAAAACCTAAAAAGAATTCAAGTTACCTAAATTTAACAAAGATCTCCTACTTATATTATATAACATGATCACAAATCTTAATACAGAAGATGAACTATCACAAACAAGCAATATTCACAAGATGATAAGCTTACATTCAACCTTACTGCTAGTCTTGCAGCAAACACTACACAAATACAGTCATTAGCTACTACATTACATAACACTGCTTAGACAATACAAGATACTAATACTAAATAAAACAAATGTCTTTTTGTCTTACAATATAATCCTATCAAAACTACCGGACTTATAACTAAATCTTCCAAAACTCAATCAATATCCAATTAACATCAAAGTAAAAAATGACCTAAGCTCTAACCACTTATTACACAAACAACATCTGAACCAGGACTATTCAATATTATAGCTACAATATTACTAATCTCTACAACTACAATATCTGACAATCTTAATAACACCAAACCTATATATAGCCAAATTACTTAAAAACAACTCAACATATCTAGGTTCAATGATATTGATGACTCAGAATAAACAAAGACTATACAGACCAGAATTACAGAACAAATTAGTACCTCATTTAATCAACAAACTTGGTTATATAAGAAAATTGCCTAAGTACTTCAAACTTCAGCTGGCATTTAGGATTTTATTGATCATAAAATTGTCACTATACCAACTGAATTTATAATTCTACCTGCAATATTTCTTAAATTTAGATACCTTAACACCAGGTTCTTTACTACCTTTACCAGAAACCCAAATACTACTTCTGGACACCAAAAGGAATATACTAATCTATACAATAATACTCTAGCTACATATAAACAAACTAACCAAATTACAATTACAGATGCAACTACATGCAAAACTATTAATACTATGCTTAAGCAAATGCTTATTGCAAAATACCTCTCTAATCTTAACCTTACCAACTACACCTTCTTTATAATTTACAAAACTATTTATTATGCATAAGGCTTTCTGCAAATTCAAAATGAAAATAAACAAACACTCAGGAAAATTAGAGCTATAATCATTAATGCACTTCAAGAAAAACTTATATCACTACCATAAGACCACAGTAAAATACCAGAACATATCAAAACTATCTTATTATTTACACTTCCAATTATACAAAGATCATATACAAGAGCTACTGTCAATAGATTAAGAAAAATCTTCAACTTCGACAAACTACCAAACAATTATTTTGCAAAACTTCCTATATTACCTAAAAGATACCAAGACCTTCTTTCAGAACTATAAACCTATTTTCCAATATCAAACAGATAATCACTACAATACCTGTCATATTTTCAACACAAACTTGCAGATTACTATACTTTTATTACAATTCCAAACTTCTACTTTCAGCTTTTACCACCTAAAAAACCATTGCCTACTACTTATCAGAAACTGAACTACAAATTCAGAAGTCTCTTTTCTTTCAACTCCTCTACATTCAAAGTACCATTAGCTGAAGCAATAACACAATTAAGAGAATATTACATATTCAAACTACTTTCTAGTGACTATTTTATTACCAAACCATCTCTGCCAACCAAAATTGAACTCATTTATACTGAGTCAGATTTTATATATCCTATAGCTGATAACACAATAGCAAAAACTTTTCTTAATGAAATTTCTTAACACTACCATGCCTAGTTCCTACTATCAGATCATAGAATGCAAGCAAATTCTACAGATAAATCAGTCTTACCAACTGATAGCCAAGAACTTGCCAAGCTCAATATTACACTACCAATTACAACATCACAACAACTTACTCAGATTGCAAAAACACTTTATTAGTATTTTTACTTCAAATAATTATTATCATCTTGGATCAGTATTGCAAATCCTCTTACTCAGAATACAGATCAAACAGACAAGACCGATGCTAATATAACTGAATCAACAAAACAACTACTTTTACTTATATCAGATAATATTAAAAATATTAACATTATTGCTAAAAAATATACAACTTATACTGCCAATAACTTTATAAGCTAAAATTACACCAATAATACAAAGTCTTAAACAAATATACACAATTAGAACAATTCTTAACTGTTTACTCAACCTATCATTATTGCCTACATCTATCTGGGAAATATTCAACCTTCTTACTATATCACTAAATCAGTTATCTACAATAAACATGGTGGGCATGAACATTTTCTAATAATATGTCAACATACCTTTTTAATCAACATAACAATTTCTATACACAACAGCACATAACTATTGCAACACACAATATACAAGGATACAACAATACTATCAAAAGAGAACTATGACTGGACTATTGCATTAGTCAACAGTTCAATATCATATTACTTACAAAAACCAAATTAGCACAATCCTAATATAATTATTTTACACTTCACAATAATAATTACAAATGCTTCATGTCAAACAACAATACTACTAACCCAAACCACTCTAGAGAATCACATGCAAAAACAATAGTTCTTATTAACTAATTACTTACAACATACATCCACAATATACAAACACTTAATGGTACTGCTATTGCAATTGATCTTTATTTATCACATAAAAACAAACTTTGAATTATATCTACATACTTACCAAATAATTATGATATTAACCAACAAACACAAAACCAAATTATTCTTTGAATTAAACAAGCACAAAAACTCAGCATTATTCTATTAATTATGAGATATTTTAACCAAGATCTTAACAGACCATCACATTCTACTTTATATAAATATCTTCTATCATACAACTTTATTTCTTTAATATATAATTATTATTCTAATACTCCAACCTGAATATGCAACAATCTTTCTAGCCAAATTGATGAAATCTGAGTCTTACAACAAATCTTACATATATTTACAACTCCAACAATATTAATCCAACTGGAATTACAGACAGTAATCACTATATTATCTATACTAATCTTCAAATACAAATCAAATCAGCCAAATGATACAAAAAATACAAATATAAAATGTTTAAATATAACTTTATAACTAATGAACTATGGAAACAGTTTCAGCAAAAAAGTTATCAACTTTTATCTTCTCTTACTAAAGTAGCAGCCTCTGCATTTACAACAAATCAACTCTGGCACCAAATCCAATCTACAGTGCTTATTGCAGCAAATACACATATACCCTTTACCTTTTGTTCCTAAAAACAATTTCAAAGCTTCTCACCTACTGCTTCAAAAACACATACTGCACTAAACATCTGTGGCAGCATACTCCAAACTCTTATAAATCTCAAACACACTTCTGATAACAATAACTTAACTAATATTGCAATCATTAATAGCATCAATCAAAAAATACAAACTATACAACTGTTAACAAACCTACCTATCACACCTCTCACCATAATCAATATCAACTCTAACCAACTCTCTGCTACTATTAATATAATAAAAAATTATCACAAAACACTATATCATACTTGTGATTTAGAAAACAAATAGGCAATCTCACAACAAATCAAGCAACATATTCAAACATGTTATAACAATTTTACCTCAAATACAACAACTATGATTAATAGTATAATCAATTACTACATTAACCCAGTATTATTTAATAATATAAAACTTCAGAACTCAATAATTACAGAGCCAAAAAAAATCTGTTAACATATTAAAAACCATTTTGCAAACTGAACCAAACATAATCTACACAATTCAACTCTCTAAGAACAATGAAAAAATGAATACAATTCCAAAACTAACATACTCTCTTTATGGTACAACACACTATTAGACCCCATAACCC
Organism: Cetraspora pellucida; assembly: GCA_910591915.1. NCBI lineage: Eukaryota > Fungi > Glomeromycota > Glomeromycetes > Diversisporales > Gigasporaceae > Cetraspora > Cetraspora pellucida. The sequence continues at coordinate 49,784 of CAJVQA010000026.1, forward strand.
AACAGGAAATAATCAATACAATCAACTTAGCTCCAAACAAAAAAGCAACAGAACCAACACTCATCTCTAATGAAATGCTTAAATACATTCATCCTCATATCATCAAGCTTCTTACAATTTTATTTAACAAGTGTTTAAATACTACAGACATACCAACTGCCTGAAAACAGAGCAAAATATATCCAATCTCTAAAAAACCCATTTTTACAAACAAACTTAACCACACAAGGCCTATTACTCTTCTTGAGCATACATAAAAAATTTTTACAAAAATTATCACCAACAGATTTACTCAAATAATGTCCAAATATCCTATTCTTGATCCACATAACTTTGTTGCTTTATCATATTCTTCTATCACACAATCCATACAAATTCTTACAAACATACTTCAAGAAACACATATACAAAATAAAGAAATCTAGCTTTTAGCTTAGAACATAAGTAAAGCATATGATTCTGTATACATTTTACTTCTTTAACATGCACTAAATTGTATAAAAATTCCTCAAAACATATCTTAACTTATAACAAACATTCACAGCAATCACTACAACTCAGTTATTACAAATTTTGGCCTTACATCTAGCTACTACATTCAAGATGGTATAGACCAAGGAGAGATCATTACACTTTTGCTCTGACACATCTATTATGACCCTTTAATTACCCATATTCACTTCAAATTTCATGGATATAATATATTAACAACATTCTCTTCTACCAATCAACTACTTACATATTATACCTTAGTCCTTGCCTACATGAATGATACCTTATGGCTAGCTTCTGACAAACAAACTATGCAACAAATTGTTACAACAGTTGAGTCCTTCTACAACATGACTAACATTATAGTTAATTTCACAAAATCAATCCTTGTAACAAATTAAACTAAAGATCTGAATTCTATAATCAACTTTGCAAACACAACTATACATACTATACCTTTAAAACAAACCTTTTGATACTTAGGCTGCTGGTTTATACATTTGAATCATCACAAACACATTCATAACCAGATCACTACTGAAGCTACAAACCTGATTAATACTATAAAAAACAATAAGATTACTGAAAAACAAAAAATTTATATAGTTAACATGATACTAGTATCCTACTTCTTATACAGGACTATGAACATATTTATGCATTAATTCACTATGCAAAACATAACTAATTCATATATGCAAGTAGTAAAACACAAAGCTAAACTTGCCTTAACAATACCAAACTCCATTATACTTTATCACCAAATTTATAACATCTATAGCTTAACTGATATTCAAATACAAAACCATATCTCATTACTTCACACACAACTAAACAACACTCTAACAGCCCTATCAATCAAAATTATCATCTAACACTTTCAGAATGCTATACTTTCATCTAACAACATTTTGCTTACTTCTAACTATATACTATCTACTAAATTTTACAATATATTTATAGTCCAAACTATTCAAACAGCACATTAGCTTAACATTAACATAGATAATCTTTCCAACTCTTAGCCTATACCAACTATATACAAAGGCATCCTAATTAATACACTAATTAAATTTTGCAACAAACTAACATATATTAAATTATTAACTAACAAAGCAAACATCTATGCTATTAAACAACTTACTAATCACACAAATATACAACTAGTTTCATGGCAATGCATTGCATATAAAACACTTAAGATACCTAGAGGTAGAACTCCAAAATGGTTTCTTGAATTATATAATATCTTCTATGCATCTACAACATCATTTGGGATCTTTGCTAACAAAATGACCCTCTGAGGCTATGTTGATTTTGTGAATAAAAATTAAATTTGTCAGCCACTAGTAATCCAATTTGAATAAAATTTTTTTTATTTTTTAAATCTCAATAGAATTTACAAAATAAAAAAAAATTCATCCAAATTGGACAACTATATGGCTGGTAAATTTAATTTTTATTCACAAAATCAACATAGCCTCGGAGGGTCATTTTGTTAGCAAAGATCCCATTTATTCTTACTATTATCCCCAACCCATTTACTACAAATTCTATTATACTAAAAAGAAGCACCTGGGTTCTAAAAAAAACTAACAACACTCAGATTATAAGCAAAATACAAAAAACTATTCACACAAACAATACAATATATATTAAACACTATCACTTACTCTATCAGAGCTTCAATACATAGCCCCACTGTCTAAATGTCTGAACTGCAAAAACACTATTACTACTACTAATCAGCAATGCATAATAATGCTTAAAACATCTCAGTGCACTGCCATCAAAGTGTCTAGCTCAAAATTTTTCCATACAGACATCCATGATCTAGCACAACATTATCTACACCTTACAATACAAATATTACCATAGTGCCAATATAAAATACCAACTTCACATCCTACTATTGCTTTAACCAACAAAAATAATCCTCAACCATCAACTGCTTTAATATCTACAAATAACTTAATACACTAATTATTTTTACCAAATACATCCAATGCATGTTTATCTCATCTTTCAACAATTAACTCTCAAGCTAAAAAGCTTTAACTATATCTCTATGCAACTATAATCCAACCAAATATCCCAAGCTTACAGGCTCAATTTGCCTAGACTCTTGCACCTACTAACATTACATTCTTTTCTTAAATTACATACTGGCTTTCTATTATATAAGCATACCTTATTAGCATTATAACAATACTGACTATTGCTTTACAACATTGCCAAATAACAGTCTTTATGTTACATAAATTAACAACCAACTATATTAACTCACTTCTGATACCAACATCAAACACAACACTTATCTTACAAAAACATAATTACTAGTTACTCAAACTCTTAACACAAACAATAATCACTCACAAACACCTCAAAATCAAATGTATTAATATAGGGAACCAAGTTAATTACCCTCTTTACAACAAAACAGTTCATCTTTCTACTACAATACAACAATATAAATTTCATATTCATCCTCATGCCTTGGACAATAACAATTTTTATCTTACTTGAAATGGAACACCAATAGAAAATAAAACCTGCCACTTTATTCACCACTTACAAAATGCAACTAATACTGCAAAATGGCATGCCTTAAATAGAACTAGCCATTGAAATACTATTCATCAAAATACAAACTGAGATCTGATATACCAATTCATTAATTATAACAACAAACCTAATACTCATGCTACCCACCCTAAGTACTCACAATTAAAAAGCTTTAAAATTAAGTTTTTACTAAATAAGCTACCTACACTTTTAAATCTACATTACAAAAAAACCTAAAACTTATACCAATCCAATCTGTAATTGCTGCACATTACATATAGAAGATAACTTACATTGGCTTAAATATTAGGCAAACTCCATAACTCTCAATTAACTACTTCAACAAACTATACACAAGTTCTGTACAAAATACAAAATAAGAAACAGCAATATATCTGTTCTATTGCAGCAATTCACTTCAACACAAATTACTACTCAACACTTTCTTCGAATACAAGGTTTAATTCTAGATGATATACTTACAAACTGCAACATTACTTCAAGCTTACTTGTTAATCTATTTTATAAAATATTAAGTAATATATACAAACAAATTTGAACAGAAAGATGCAAAGCAGTGCATCAAAATAACTTACTAACAAAACACTTACAGTAATAACACTTGAACATCCAGTTACAGACCAAGCAGCTAAAACAAAATATGAAAAATATACAAATATTTTTCTACTACAAATATATCTACTTCTTATATAGCAACACTAAACCTAAAAGAGGTCTGATAGCCTACTCTAGTAGAGTTTTGAGCTAAGAATAAATTAGTCCTAGCTATAGGTTCCTATAATAATTTATGTAAAATGTTTTAATTAATATAATATCAAATTGTTCAATAAAGACTAAGGCCAGGTCTCATTCTATAATAATAAAAAAAAAAAAAAACTATAATCCTTAGACTATTCTTATTCTTGAGATAAACCTACCAGAGTGAGCTCTATATCTTTTTTACTACTAACCTGGTTTGATGCTTTGGCTAAGGCTAACACTTGCAATCAGGGTTATTTATTAAAGGTAGGGGATAATGTAGATCATTTCTATATAGAAATGTATGATATTTTAAATTTTTCATCTAAAATTGATATATGCTACTAATAAAAATTATTTATTTTTTAATTAATCAATAAAAAAATTTTATAATATTATAAATAAAATTATTTATCTATTATAGTAAAATTTTG
>CAJVQA010000027.1:0-53676 GCA_910591915.1 Cetraspora pellucida
TTGATCTGCTATTCCACATAGGCATGAGTATGTATAGTTTGTATGTGATCTTTTGTGATATCTAATTTGTTGTGTTCATTGTGAGGTATTGTAATTGTTAAAAGTTTGGAGAGATGTAATGTTGTTGTTTTTTTCCAGTTAGAGAATTCAATACAATAAGGTTTCCATATTTGGTTGTAGATTTGATCATTAATATCAAGAAGTGTTTGAATGATAGTTTGTAAGGCTGTTTTAGTAGGTATGTTATAATTATGAATTGTTTCAATTAGGGCTTTAGGTATGAGACCTTTAAGAGTAAAATTAAGATAAAAAGAGTTTGCTTGAAATAGTATTCAGTCAAATGAAGGATGCTTTTGAATTTTATGAATAAGTTCATGTAGCTAACTAGTGGATAAATTAAGATCTGCTTTAGATAAAATATGCTGAACTGATGAGTTAATAATGTTTGTAATAAGAGAAGAGTTAGAGCATATTAGCCAATGTGAGTGGGAATCAGGAAGATTACATCGAAAGCAGTTGGGATTCATGAAGATAGTTGAATAGATGTTGTGAAGAGAAAAGTGTGTAGGTAGTTCATTAAGTAGAGCTTTAACTTTAAAGGCTTTTGATTGATTAAGCTTAAAGCTAGTAAAGTTTGATAAAGGTTTTTGGTTATGATTAAGATATAACCATGTAGATTTCCAGTCTATATAATAATTAATATGAGCCTATTCATTGTTTCTTTTTTGTGATAACCACATTGCTAATATATGTGCTTTGCAAATATTTTTGATAAAGTGACTATTAGGGAGCTCAACATAATTTTGTTCCCATTGTAAGATATGAAAAAGATTGTAAATATTTATATATTGAAAGATTAGAGGCAAGGAAAAATTGTGTTGTTTTGCTAAAGAATTAGCCATATTATTAAAAATATTGTTTGTATGAGCCTGAACTTTGTGAAAGTTAATGTTTAAGTTAAAAGATTTAATGATATTAATAAAAGTGTGCCATAAAGGCTATGCATTAAATTTGAAAAGTTTATTAGGATTGTTAAGTTGAATAGAGAGTTTGTAAAACTTTGAGATAACTAATTGTGAATTAGTATAAATTTGAAGTGTTGCATTGCGAGGTACAGTTGAAATTGCTGATAAGATAGAAAAGAGCTCTGCCTTATAAGCTGATGGCCAGTGGTGGATTTTAGCTGAAAATTTATGAAGCACTTGATTGTTATTGTTGACTTGGACCCATCTAATGCCCATTGAGCTTTGTTCAGTTCTGATGTCAGTTACTGATCCATCTGTATAAAAAATAAATTCCTTATAAGATGAATTGTTTTGAAAAATTTCTTCAAGTTTGTTTGAACAGTTATTTGGTTTAAAGATTTCTGTGATAGTTGAATTTGATATATTAATAGTAGGGTGGTTTTGGGGAATTCATAAAGGATGTTTAATTGCTGTTAAATAGATAAGATCTAGGTAATTAGCATTAAATTTAAGTTTAGATGTTTTTCTTCCTAGGAAGCTAGTACAAATAGTTGCTGAAATGTTGATTGTATATGTTTGGTTGATTCTGTTTGAATTAAGGTGGCATCCAGTACATGGTGTGCAGTTTAATTCTGGAAAAGAGTAGTAGTGATTGTGTTCTAAATTAATATTAGTATTCCAATATGATATGGAAAACTGATTTGTGATTAGGAGATATTTGCGAATTTTGCCAATAATGATCTCATCATTATCATTATTATAAGTGAGTAGCCAAGGTTTGAGTTTTTTCTTGATTAGTAAAGTGTTATATGCAAAGGTATTAACTCCAAGGGGTTGGAAGTGAGAGAGGATTAAGCGATGTATTCTATCAGATAGAATTGTGTCTTCCAGATAGGTAAACCAAAAAGGTTGCCTTCCTTTTATTAGACAGTGAAGTCTTGGTGAAAGGTGGTGCCATTGAAGTAGTATGCTGTTGTCTGCAGTACATAATTGTTCTAGATAAAGTATGTTGTTTTTGCAAAGTTGTTTTCTAAAAATATGATATTTGGGATGTTGACTAAGTATTGGTTCTAATCGTTGGTAGCCATCATGAAAAATGTTAGGCCACAAAACATTAGAGTTTGTTAGAATTGAAATGCCAAGATGTTGTAAGAGTTGTATAATTTTAAAATTAAGTGTGAGTTTGTTAGGTCCATCTATAAGTGGTTGACTATGTTAAAGAATATTGGTGGCAGACCAGAGGTTGTTTTGAAATTGCTGTAATCTAATTTTAGTAAAAATACCAAGAACTTTTGAGTTGTTAATTCTTTGTTAAAAGCAGGATATATGATGTTGTAGTTGGATATCTCAAATATTATATACATTATATATATGAATGTTTAGCATAGTACTGTTAGGGCTAGTACGAGAGAGTTTAGCTTTGTGTTTAATCATAGTAAGATATTTGGATAAGAGTTTGTCACAGGTAGAATGTTTGAAAATGATGTTGTGTAGTCTGTATTTGATAATAGGGATAATTACAGTATTAGTAATATATATGGATTGTTTGTCTGTGATTTTTTTTGTGTCTGTAATGTTGATAAGTTGGATTGCTTCATCATAAATTAGTTGGCTTTGTTTAGTGTGTAAATTATTGAGGGTAAACCAACATTCTAAGAATTTGAATGGTTGGTTAGCAGGACTTGGTGTAAGTGATAAACTAAAAAAGTGAGTAGAGATTGTAGATGATGTGTTTGAGGTGAGAATTAATTTGGTTGGATTAATTTGAATATTGACCATATGGTAGAAGGAGGTAGCTGTAGCAATAATAGATTGTAATTCTTCTTTGAATTTGGCTATCCAAAGTGTATCATCAATATATGCTAGTACAGATACAGAGGTTTGAAGTTGTTGAAACTTTGGTCAAAGCAGACTAGTATTCCATCTTGTAGCCAAAGTGTATTCTGAAAAGTCTGAAGCTATTTTGGTTATGAGAGGGTCATAGTAAATTCTCCAGAAAAGTGGAGTAATGGTTTCTCCTTGATCAATGTGATTTTTGACATTGTAGGAGTTAGTGAGGCCTAAGTTTGTAATAACCCGATTATGTTAATTAGTAAGTAAGTTAGTAAGGATGTTAATGAGATTAGGTGACATTTGTAATCATGCTAAGGATTTGGTAAAGAGTGTAATGTCTACAGAATCATAGGCTTTACTCATATCCTGAGATAAAAACCAAAGTTGTTTTGAGTTACAAGAAGCTTCTTCAATAACATTGTTTAGTATGTGTATAGGAATAGCTGTGCTATTACCAGGTAAAGCTATATAGTTAAAAGGTAATAGGATTTTGTGATGGGTAAAAATATAATTAAGCCAGTTGGTAAGAAGTTTTGTATAAAGTTTTTTGACATGTTCAAGTAAGCTAATAGGTCTGGTGTTGGTTAAATTGCCATCAAAGGTAGTTTTTTAGAAATAGGGAAAATTCTTTTTTCTTTCCATTGATTTTGGATTTGATCAGATATAAGACAGTGATTAAAAAGAACTGTGATTGTATTAAGGAATGCTGTTCTGGCATGTTTGAGCATCTCATAGCTAATGCCTAATGGTTCACATGCTTTGTTGTTAGGAAGTTGATTAATGACTTCAAGAACTTCTATAGGAGAGAATTCCTTAAGTGCTAATTGATACCATATAGAGTCAATGTTGGATTTGGGTTGGTATTCTTGTTGCCACATTGTGTTAAATAGTTGTGATTGGATGTTTCGAGGGGCTGTCCAATCATCAAAATGTTGTTGAATATGCTGTTTGATAAGTGATGGTTCAATGATAATAATATTAGGTTCTTTAATATTGTCAAACTTAACAGGATCTTTGTGTCAATTAAGTATACTATTGATCATTGATGTTGGGCTATTTTGGAGTTTAGTGCATCTTTTAGCTATATTATCATTAATTTGTTCTCTTATATTTTTAATATTTTCTAAGTTTCTAGCATGGTAAAGTGTTTTCCATTCAGTGTTAGTTGCAGATATTCAGTCAGGTAAAAGATTAGAATTCTGAGGCAGTTCAGATATATTGAAATGATGAAGAGAGTTGAGTTGGTGAATATCAAGATTGTAAAGTACAGATATAGGATTGTGGTTTTGAATTGAAGCTTTGACTTTTCTAATGATATTGCCTAGTTTTTTAAGTCCTAAGTATAATTTCGATGCCTTTGAAGAAAAGATATGTAGAAAGTTACAAACAATAAATTTTTTATTTGGGATGTATTACAAAGCAGCTGTGATAATACTAGTTTGAATTTTGTGCCAAAAGGCATTAAGTGATTTTGTAGTATTAGTTGTAGAAGGGGCATTATTGTTTTTAAGATTGGATGTAACTTGGTCAAAAAAGTTTTGCCAAAGGTCTTGGTTCATTTGTTTATATACGAATATTTTACGCTTAGTTTTGATTGCTGATCATCATTTACTAGTAATTGCATAAGGAAATTCTTAGGATGATATGAGTATATTATGATCACTAAGTGTACTTTGGTTGGCATCATCTGTGTAATAAGAAGTTAAATATCAGATAATAGAGTGGTTGACCCAGATATAATCAATTCGACTGCTATATCTGCTACTGTGCTAGGTAAAAGACAAAGATTGTGTGTGTTTTGCTAAGTCATACATATTATTATATTAAAGAAAATGAATTAGTTTAAGTTTGATTGATGATAATTACAGGTTGTCAGAGACATTAAAGTTACCCATGACAATTGGTTGTATATTGTTTGTATTTGCTTCTTGGATCTATTGTATGATATTGTTTTGGATAAGAAGTCTAAGTTGGAGATCATCATAAGGTAAATAAACTGATATAATGTGAAATTTAAAGTCATGCTTAAAAAAAAAGTCAATTGCAATAGCATATTCAGGAAGGTTGAGTGTTTTGTGAACATGTGGTTTAAGATGCTTTTGGATCATGATAGCTGTTCCAGCTTTACAACTATCAGTACATGACCAATAATAAGTAAAGTGTTGAGATCTTGGAAATTTATTATATGTGTTGTTTTGTGAGATTTTGGTTTCTGTAATGCTTGCAATATGAATATTATGAGAAAGACAGTAGTCCTCTCATGTTTGTTGTTTTAAGTTATCATTGTATCCTCTTGTATTATGTATGCATATTGACAGATAAAGTGGTTTATATAAAATGAGTGTAGGTGTTTCAGCTGTTAGTACTTGGAGAGCAAGTTGAGTATAATTATTAGAGTAGAGGCTAGAAGATGTGGCTATATAATTAGAATTGAATGTAGATAGATTGGTAAATGAGGGTGCTAAAAATGAGTCATCAAGAAACAGTTGGTTAAGTGAAGATAAGTCGGTATGGAGTGAAGTATTATTTGGTATTGTTAGCAGAGGTAAATGCTTGTAAAGTTCATATTGGATAGGTTGAATAAGGTGGTGTTCATAAAGAGTAGGGTCTGAAAAGTCAGTATATATGTGCAGTTCAGTTTTGTTTTCATTAATAGATATTTTAAAACTATGTTTAAAGAAATATTTTCAGAGATAAGATAGAAATTCTCCAAATGTTATATGATGATATATAGTAGGTAGATTATGTAATAATAGAAATTTGTTATAGTATGTGTTTGTTCCTGCAAGAAGTTAAATGTTGGGAACAGGAACTTGGAATGTTATGTTGTCTTCTACAAGGTCATTCACCATTTGAAACTTGGCTTGCACAGCTGTGAAGGTTGCCATAGTCTGCCCTGTATGTTGGGTCTGACTATTAATAACTTGGTTCTTCATATAAATAGGCTTTACTGCCTGCCCACTTATATTATTTTCCTTACCAACTACTAAGGATGTATCTCTTGGCAAGGTGGCAGCTGCATTTATAAGGGTAATAGAAGACAGATTTATTGAAAAAGGGTTTCCTTAAGAAAGAGAGATTTTTCAATTAAGGAGGGTATTGAGTATAATATTTTAAATTTGTCTTGTAATATTTTGTTTGCCTCTAAATAGGCTGTTTCTCGGTAGTAGATATTGATTTGTGGATATGTTAGTAATTTGTCAAAAGAGTTAAAGAATATTAAAACTCTTGCTAATAGTTTAATGCTAGTGGGCTTAGAGGTGATAAGTTCTACTGCTTTTTGTTTGTCAAGTATGTCAATATGATGGTTTTGTGCTGCGATGTTTTGGTATAAATTAAGATATAAATAAAAATAGTAGCTGCGATGTTTAGGATTAGTTGAAATATTGTTGATTTTGCAAGCAGATTTTTCTATTTTTGTTGCAAGTTCGTCAAGAAGGGAGGTAGGGATTTGTTTGTTAAATGATACTTCATGTTTACTGTTTTTGTAGAATATAGATGGGTCAATTTTAGGTTGTTTCCAAATTTCATTTTCTTTTTTGGAAAGTCTGTATATGATTGTTTAAAGATATTATTTAGTAATGTGAAAAGTTGTGTTGAAGTTGAGGCTGGAAAGTTGTATTGGGTGAGTTTGTGTTTTCTAGTTTTTTACCTTTGTTTTTGAGTTCTGTTTTATCCAAATAGGAACAAGTTTCATCCTTACAAGTAAGAATGTGAAAGTTGGCTAATTTTATAGTTTTATTTCAATGCTCAAGTAAGTTGTGAGGTTGTTGAAATTAAATTTCAATAGGTAAAGTTTCTTTAAGATAAAGACTAAATTTTTGTCAAATTTGGTATTTTAAGGAGTTAAATACTTTGGTTTCATCTAGTGTTTGGGTAAATTGTCGATTGTAAGTTGGAAAAAATTGTTTGAACTATTGCTTTTAATGGTCTAAGAAGTTTGTGAGAGATGGAATATTAAGTTTTTGATAAAAGAATATTTTTGGAATATTAAAGTTAAGATAAATATTGAATTTGTTATCAGATATAATTATGACATATTGTTTTTCTTTGTCAAAGTCAGATACTTTTAATATAATATTAAATCTTTTTGGTCAGAATTGAAAGTCTTCAGCAAATTTGATATAATCAATTGCTTGATAGTTATTTGAGAAATATAAATGAATTCGAGCTAGATTAATGCAGAATGAAGCTGGTTTTTGTTGGTATATGGAGGAATAGTTGCTAAAGAGACAAGAATTTTAGAGTAATTAAGTTTTGTAAAAAGAATTGTTGTGAATACTAGGATAAGTTTTTTAAGAGTTTCTTCAAGTATATCAAAAGGAATAGTAATTGCTTTGTCGGTATTGGAATTAGTTTTTTGGATAAATTCAGTAAGAAATTCAGGTCTGTCTTCAGCCATTTTGTGGATGATATGGTAAAAGCTAGCTTTAAGAGCTTTTTGCTTGAGAGTTTCAGGTTTGATTTCTTTATCAGGATAGAAAACATGTAGATAAAATTTAAGAAAATTGAAAATTTTTCTTGAGAATTCTGTTTGAAGTTGTGATTTATCTTTCATATCATCAGAAATTAGAAAATTAGCCAGCCAGTTAAATGTTGGATTAGCTTTAATTTTTGGTTGATTGTTAGTAGTATTAGTTAGTGTTGGCTGTTGTTGTTGGTTATTTGTTTGTTGTTAATAATGATGATGATGATGTTGTTGTTGTTTCTATGAGTGAGGTGGGTTTTGGTATAATAGTTGTTGTTATTAGTATTGTTGTTGGTTATTGTTATTAATAGTGTTGTTGTTCAGGTCCATATCATTTGTAGTAATGTTATTATTGTTAGGTAAGGTAGTAAAGGTTAGTTCGGATGCAAGTGGATTGTAGGAGTTAATTGTTTGTTAAAGTTTTTGAATGAATGTAGGTGAAGAGCTTGATTGTTAAGCAAATTGTTGTGTACTTGTGCAAGCTTTGTGATAAGGTTTATCGTTATGTAAAGTAGCATCAGTTGCTAGGTAATGTTGGTTATTTATTTCTTTACAGGCAATGGGTAGGTTACATTTAGTGCAGAGGTGATTATGTATATTAGGAGAGGGTGATGCAGTAGGTGATAGCAGGACAAATTTAGTAGAATTTGCAATTGTGTTTGCTAGGTTTTTTTGATCTTTAAGTTTTTTAATAATGTTTGTGGTTTCATGTTGTTTGTAGGTTTGATTGGTTGTTGAGATAAAATGTGTATGATATTTGCCACAGAAGCATGTGACAACAGAGCTGGATTTAGGTGCTTTGAAGTAATGACTACATTTGGTATTTCCTCTAAGTTCAGTAATTTTGCAATTTTTTGGTTGTTTGTTAGTAGGAATAGGACAAGATGAAGTTGGTGCATCCTCATGAATACTGATTCTGAAGCTCTTAGGACACTTCTGGTAAAAGTAGTCAAGATCAATAGTATAAGGTATACTTGTTACAGGGGTTGGCATCTTGATCTAAAAATAGATTGTTAAGTATGTTTTTGAAAAAAATTTGTTTCGTTTAAGGGTTTCTAGACTAATTAGGAAAGTTTAGAAAAGAGTTTAGATTACAGATAAGTTAATTGGGTGTTTAGAAAATTCTAATGAGTCCCAGAAAAGTGAAATTTCCAGGGCAACCCAACAAGTTTTCCTAAGATTGTCAATGAAAAAATCTGCAAAGAGCAAGTTCTTGTTTTTGCTTTTTGCTTGTATCTCTATGAGTTTTGGTCCGGTTTAAATGAATTATATATCAAAATGTCCGCCTCAGTGAGCTGAACAACTTTTGAATAGGTAGAAAGATAGATTTAATTAGTAAATTATGTGTGAATAGACAAAAACTAAAAACTTGGTTTTTGGAACTTTTCTCAGCAGCCAGATTTTATTAGGAAATAAAACACAGCCGCCTAGAAGGAGAAAAGTGTGTTGGACAAGTTTACTTAAGAGGTCAAGTAAGGTTACTTAATAGAATGTTGAGAAATAATCAAATGTTTTTTTGTAGTTTTTGTATAAGTGATCTATGAAAAGAGTTGCTTCTTTAGTTTTTTTAATTATATTAATTGCTTCATGTTTATTGTATGTTTGGTTTGTTGCTAAAATAAAGTGTGTATGAAATTTTTCACAGAAATAACTAACAATAGAACTTGTTATTGGTGGCTTAAAAAAGTTACTAATTTTAATAACACTTCAAAGTTCAGTTGTTATATAGTTAATAGGTTGTTTGTTAGAAGAAATAGGACATGTTACAGTTATATTATCTTTATGAATTCCAATATCAAAGCTTTTAAAACATTTTTGGTAAAAGTAGTCAAGGTTAATAGTATTAGGTATGACTGTTACCAGGGTGGGCATCTTATGTAACTATGTGTACTAAATAATTTTGTAATGTTAAAATTTGTTGAAGTATTTGTAAAACTAAGTTTTTTAGAAGAATTTGTTAGATTTAAGAGTTTCTAGACTGTTTAGGAAAGATCTAAAAAGTGTGGGACTATTGGAAAAGGCAATTAGATGTTTAGAAAATTTTAATGGGTGCTATAAAAGTGAAATTTCCAAGCAACCTAACAAGTTTTCCTAAAATTGCCTTTAAAAAATCCTGTAAAGACAAGTTTTGGTTTTGTCTTTTTGATAATATCTCAATAAGTATTAATCCATTTTTGATAAAATATATATCAACATGTTTGTTTTGGTGAGCTGAACAAATTAATACTAAGATAGAAAGTATATTTAATTAGTAAAATTTTAAGAAAATAAGTAAAACTAAAATTTTGGTTTTTGTAACTTTTCTCAGCAGCCAGATGTTATTGGAGCTTAAAACTTAGCCACCTAGAAGCAAAAAAGTGTCCTGAACAAGTTTACTTAAGAGCAAAAGTAAGGTTAATTTAATAAAATAATTAGAAATAATTAAATGTTTTTAGCAAAAATTTGGTATAAGTGATCTACAAAAAGAGTTATAGTTTTTTTGTCTTGATTTTATATTTAAGAACAGTATTAATATATTTTGTATTTTTTTTAGAATTAGATTTTTGATTAGTACTTCTCTTATTTTTACTTATTTTATCTTTGTTTTTTTTTTGAAGAGTGCTATATATAACATATATAAAAAAACTTAAAGTTTTTTTAAACTATTTAGACTATTGCAATAAATATCTTTTAATTTTCTTTTAATAATTTTTTGTCTCTTGCATATTACCAAGTATGTTTGTATTTTTTTTACTTTATTTTGGCATATTTGATATTCTATTGTTGTATATATATCTGATCTTCTTTTATTAAGTTTTTTTAAAGTTAAAAGTTTATCTATTATATATTTTATAATATACTTCTTATTATGCAATGCACTCACTTAGTTATTTTTAATTTTTTTTCAAAAATATCTTTGGTTATAAATTATAACTTTTGTTTTTAGTTTTAAGTTTTTAATTACTTTTGGTTTTTTCTACTTTGCTTCTAATCTTATATTTGTTACTAACTTCTATAGCAGTCTTATTAGCATATTAGTTTATCTGTTTTTTTTTACTTTAAACAGTATTTTATCTCTTTATAACTAACTTTTTTAGCTTATACTACCTTTTTATTTGTTGCTTTTTCTTTACCAAATTATTAACTTTGTTATTTCATCTATCTTTACTATAATTTATTATTTTAATTAACTCTATCTAAATATTTTTTATCTTAATAAGAACTTTAATTTTTATTATTCATATTGCATTCTTCTTTTTGAAAAACTACAATGTTATTAAAATTAAAAAATATATATATAATACTTTATATATATTGTATATACTGTATATATATTAAATCTACCTATTATATTTAACTATATATATTATATATTTCAAATTTAATTTCTAATTACAATATTTAATTATATACAATATATTATATGTTTTAAATTTAATATAAAACAAACTATTTAAATTTATAAATATTAATATATATTATTAAAATAAGTATTGTTTTGCATATTGAACAACTCTTATATATTTATTATCTTTGTTTTACTTGATTTATATAAGTGCATCTAAGAAAAAACCTGTCACCAGATATTTTATTATATTTCATATACAGTTAGCTGTCTGTAGAAATCTATTATAATGATAATAAAAATTTTTTAAAAATATATATTGTAAATTAGAATTTAGCAAATTTGTTACTTGTTTATTTCAGTTTTTATATACATTTAGATAGCATATTTTTAAGCTAATAAATTTTTTGTTTAAATAATAATATCTATTTTTTCAGAGTATTAGAAAAATTATGAAATATTAAAAATTGAGAATTTCTAATTTTTACTAGAGGGAAATTATTGCCTAATCATGTGATCATAAGTTACACAAAATTTTATTGTGCTAATCAATAAAATATTATATACATATATACTGATGCATATATATGTTAAATTATGAATAAATTAGCAGCACAACTAGATTAGCCTGAATTATAAATCAGCTTTCATTAGATTTAGGCCAGCATTAAAAAATAACAACAACTAATTATATTATAGCAAAATTATTATCTGGGCAGCTTTACTTAGTGAGTAGGCTATGATTTCATAGTAAATTTTGAATGATCTCAGGCAAAATTAGTCAACACCAGCCTATTCTGATATATTATGACCCATAATTCAGACAAATCTGCTGAATTTTGGTTGCACTGATATTGATAAGTTGGTTATACAAATTCTAGAGCATAAGAATATAAAAAATCAAAAAACACTTATAACTACTATTTACAAAATTATAACAATTCAGTTCTAAACAAATAGCAGAACCTAACACTTACTAAATAGCAAAACCTAATACTAACCGAATAGCAGAACCTAACTTTAACTAAATAGCAAACCCTAACACTAATCAAATATCAGAATCTAATCCTAACAAAAAGCAAAATCTAATACTAACTGAATAGCAGAACTAATCTTAACCAAAAAGTAAAACCTAACCCTAACCTGATAAACTATAACTATAAGTAGACTAGCAACAAATAAAGTAAGCTAACTATATTTGAATATGATTGAAGATGATGAATCCATTTTTTTTATATACCAAACTCTACTAAATATCAATACACAAAAAGTATATGTACAACAATAATACTTACCAAACAAATTACTGAATTGTTTTAATTTGGTAATAAGCAAACGATTAATATCTATTATAGTACTTATCAAACATAATACATACATATGTATTATACATATGTATGTACATATGTACTATATGTATGTATTCGAATAAATTGACAAAGTATATCAAATTAAAACAAGTAGTATTCTTTTTCAATTTTGGTGCAGATAGCATATACAATACAATATATAAACCTATATGAAAATAAACCTATACTACATATGAAATTCTAATTAATACTTATAATTTGCATGTACTCCTATTGTGTCTCTTATCTTCATAACTATTAACACTGATTAATTTTACATGTTGCCCTATTGTGTTCCTTATTTCTACAATTTTGGCATATTTTTCTATTGTTTTTGATTTTATGTTCATTGACAATTTTAGAAGTTTGTAAATTCACTCCTTTTTTAGCATGTTGGTCTTAAACCTCAATACTACTTTTTGCTCTTCCAGGCAGTCATCCTTTTCATATACTAACTACAGAATTCTTAATATTATATTTAATATCATCCATTATTATATTCATTTGTTAATTTTCTTTGTTCAATATAAATCCATAACAAATACCCATCAATTCATCATATGAATTTGTCATGATTGTTATATCAAGCACCTTTCTCATGATATCTTGTGCTTTACCATACTTCTGTCATGTATTATTGACTTTTTTCAATGTTTGACTATAAACTTCTGCACTTTGAACTTGTTTTATATAATCGAATTTATATACTGGAGATTTAGCAACATTTTTATCTGAATTTATATACAAAGTAATTGGAGATTGCTGCCAAATGTCATTGCTATTAATGAAATTATCTTTATACCAACATGTCACAATAAGTCCAATATGCCATTTAGCCACAGTAAAACAGCATAAAACCTTATAAAAATGTTGACAATAATATTCATGAGTTATAATTATATTACATATACATCAATGAGACCCATCTGTTAACAATATAATGTAATTATTTCTAATTTCACAAGATATAACTATCCACCAAATTTCTATAACTTGATCATGTCTGATTGTTGATATAATGTCAGCAAGGCATATTTTTGTAACTTTGTAATTATCTTATCATGCTCCCTTAATATTGTTAACATTTATTTGTTCCTATTAAATACAACAAAATATTTAGTATAGTATAAATAAGAGGATCTGATCAACTCACCAACAATCACTACATAGACACTACATTTTACTGACAATTATTCACCAAGTATACTAACAGTTCATTTTACTGAAGCTCATTTCATTGACAAAATAATTCTGGTTATTAACATTAGGATTAGATTAGAATTATAGTTAAAATTAGTGCAATTTATAAAAAAAAACTTAGTAAAATGAGCTTCGGTGAAATGAACTGCCAGTAAAATAAACTTGTTGGTGAATAATTATTATTGAAATGTGATGTCTATAAAGTGATTGTTGGTGAAATAATACGAACCCATAGATAAGACATTAAAACAAAGTTAATATCTGACCTGTATAATAAAATCAATAGCTGTGTTATCCATTTGAAAACTATCATAATAGAAGCACTCTTGCATTTGTTTACATACAACAAACACCATTACTGGTAAAAAATATTGCAAAACAATTTTCTCAATAGAATTAAAGTAGGTTTTTAAAATAGTTGAAAGACTGACTGTAGGAATTTGTTCTTTGTATTCTTTAACCCTTGCATATTGTGCTTTTTTATTAAGTAATTCTTGGATTTCATTTGTTAATTCCAAAAGTAATGAATTTAACTGAACAGAATCATGAATTTTATAATTGAGACTTTCTACCTGTTGAGTGCTATTTGAACCAGCCGTAAACTGATTATTTGTATAGCAGATAGCCCACTTATGTTTAAATAGATCCAATTGTCTCTTAATATAACCATTAATTGATGGATATTTAATTTTTAAACCCTCTCATTGATTTTCAAAAATGCTTAGAACTAATATATTTCTACACTTAAAAAAAGCCTCACGAAACTCCTTGAATTCTAGTGAACCTAGTTTATTTCTAAGATTTTTTTTAAATTAAGATCAAGGTAGAAAATATATAAACAATAAATGGAAGCTAGAAATTCTATGCTTATTGCACTAATCATTGCTGAATCAGAATTAGCAAATACAACATTTGGTGTTAAATTTCCCGTGCATTTTTTAATCATTTTCAATGCCCAGATAAAGCTACTTTCTGTCTCATTCTCAAGTAATGCAGTTGCAACAAGCCGTGTTCGATTACAATTGTCAATAATAACAAAGAAACAAGCTATCATATTATACTTATTAGTAAGAAATGTTATATTAAAAAAAAGAACATTGTGATAATAAGTCCATAAAATTTGTTGTTCAGGAGACAACCATACTAACTGCACAATTGATACTTATCTTTCTCAAATTTTGCCTCTTAAACCAATGCAAATTCTCAGCTCATAGTAAATATAAATGCTTTATAAAATCTGATGTGTCAAATTCGACCCTTGTTACTAATTTTTTTTTAGCTGCTTGAATTGCATTATAGAGGCCTTTTGATAAACTTTCCTTCTAGGAAATTTTCCTTTTAAAAAATACCTGATACTTTGTGCACTAGTTACACTATGATGTATACAGAATTCAATAAACTCAACCATCTTATTACCAAGCTTATGATATCTAGCAATATTAGTCACAGGTGAAGGTACCATCAGATGATTATGCTCATCTATAATGGTAGTGAAAGTAATCATCAATGTACTTTTTGAAAGATTTGCATTAACCCTTCACTTACAATCTGTTGACCTTAACTGTCAATTCCTTTAATTATTAGAATTCAATACTTTTTTCACCTGATACTTATCCACACAACTACACTCCCAGCTAACTTTGTTTAAAATTTTATTATCATTTTCTACTTGAGTTTCAGTTCTTCTTTTCCAAATGCTAAAACCCTTCTCTAATCCATATGCATGTAGGAAAGTTTCAATGTCATTCCAGATATGAAAATACTGACTTAAAGTATTTTGAAAGAAGAAATATTAAAAATTATTCAATGAAAAGTTATAAATACAGTTAGCCTCTTTAAATACAACTTCTCTAAATGCAACATCTTTCTAAATGTAATCTTAACTCTTGCCCAAACTTATCAAGTCCTCTATAAATACAAAACTTTATATTGTTCTCTAAATGCAAGCTAAAAAAAGTTTGGTCCTTATGCATTGCATTTAAGAAAATTTGACTGTACTTACCTAAAGTTATTTTAAGTAAAAGAACATCTGATTCTTCAACAGAAGAGTCTGTATCATATATTGGCTCATGATTTATATCATCTGTATCACATATTGGTTTGTGACTTATATCATCTTGATCATTCTCGATTATTACTTCATTTATTGGTTCATCAGTTATAGTGTAAATAGCTTCTGTATAGCTGAATAATTCTATAACTAAAAAAGACATAAAGAATTATAAGTTAGCATGGAGTTAATTATACTATGTACTTACAACTATTTAAAGGCATATGTATTATTTACATTCACCTAATTTTATTTTCTTTTGCTTCCACCTTGAGTTTTAAAGTGCTTACGTTAATTGCACTTGCTGTCTATCGAGATAAAACCAGAAAATTTTATATATATATTCAAGTTCTTTCATGTTACTTGTGCCGATTTATCTGAACAAAGGAGAGGTTTGATTACGCATATGATTGAACTTCTATTTATTTATTTACATTAAATCTCTGATTACTTCTTATATCAGTCAAAATATACTTACGTATGTGGATACGTATGTATAAAAGTATATGCATAATAGAAATCTGTATTATATAGCACATTATTACTAGTGATTTCAACTCTGGTTAATCATAATTATTCTCTTAAAAATTTACAAATTTTTTTAAAAAGTATAAATATTAATATGTAATTTTATAATTTTTTGATACTTTAGAAAAATAGAAATTAGAAACCTAAAGTAATATTTATTAATATAAATATTTAAAATAGTTTATTAATTATTTAATCTTTAAGTATAACAAACATTTATAGATTTAAATATTTAAAACAAATTATTCATTATTTAAATCTTAAACTATTTATATTATATTACATAGTGCTTTAAGTTGATATAGCATTAGTTAACAAAGTTAATTTTTTAAAATATTGGCTTAACTAACTATTAAGATATAATAATATAAATTCTATATATTAGTATTAATATAAAGATAACTATTTATTTAATTAATTGTTATATAATATGATATATTACTATAATTAGTATTATAAATTATCAAACTTTAATTCATTCAATTTTTTTGAATACAATTTAGAATTACAAATAGACTACTAAGTATCAAAAATGCTAAATTAATTTTTAAAGTAGGCATTGTGATTTCTTTAAAGGCTTAACAAATACTAAAAATTTAATTAAAAGAATAAAAAACAAGAAAATCAAAAAAACACTTTTAACTAAACAACAGGTAATAGCTTAATTTTTAGTATTCAGTTTATTATTATTAGATGAAACTGTAAAAGTTATAGTATTAGCAAAGAATACAACTAGATATCCAAAAAATTTTTATAAAACTAAATAGCTTATAAGAATTTGAAACCAGTTTATTTTTATATAGAGTCTTTGTCTTGAAAATGATCTTATGAAGTACAGAATATAGTAATTCCTATTCTTTATAAAGTTATTTTCAAAGCAAAAACCTATATATTAATTTAACTAAAACCAAATATAATATATGAAATTCTAATCTAATATAAAAAGTGAAATTGCATATTGTTACAGAATAATAAAGCAATTTCAAGAATAAAGCAAATATAACAAATTGTTAATTTAAATTTGTTGATATTACATAACATTACTCAAAAGTAAAATAAGATAATTATAATTTGGCAATAGCTAAGATGGCTTGCAAGTAGGTTACTGAGTAATGATAAAGATTTATCTAAAGATGTTTATTTTTATTGGCATTTTTAATAATTTATAAACTGTTTTATTTATAATTCTTTATTTTTAATTACAGAAACAGGCAGAAAAGTTTTTTTTTTCTTAATATCAAAAAGGACTTTTATAATAAATTGTCAGAAAAGTATATTGAAAACATTTTTCTTTTCTCTATACTAATGTTTCCTTTTTCTTTTAATTGCACAATTTCATTTTTTGATTTATGTTTTTTTCTTTTTATCAAATTCTTTGTTTTGTAAGTCACATCTATAAAGTTACAGTCTCATAATTCAAAATGTCTTTGTAGTACTAAAGCTTAGTTGCAAGTCCAAAAAGGTAAGTTATTTTCATCTTTTTTCTTGTTGCATATTGTGATGATTTTATGTACTAATTCTTTCTTCCTTTTTAGATTAGTTACTACTTTTTTTTGTAGAACTCCACGTATTATAGTAGACTAACTTGTTCTGAATCTTGAAGTTTCTTTTGCATACAATAGAAAAAAACTAGGTTATATGATCACTAGTTCTGGGTCATGATTCAGATTGCACTTCCAGTTACATTTTCAGTCATGTTTCAATAATCACTATACTACAACTCTAACCAGGTTTCTCTTTAATAATGCAAATCTCAATAATTATGTTAATTATCTTTATTCTTTATTATATAGTGTAGTTGACTATGTATTTATTATCTACAAGTGAGCTTATTATTGAATTCATATTCATAATGATATTTTTATAATTTTTAACTAATTTTTTAACTATTTTGTTATAAAAAATTAATAAGGTACTTTTATAAACTGATTCATTTTGTAAGCTTTTTTCATGTAGTTTAATTCTTTTTTGTAGGTTCTGATTTATTTTACTAATAACTATTTTACTAATAAGTTTATTTTACTAACAACTATTTTATTCTAACAAGTTTTTTTCACTAATTTCAACTCTAATTTAATATGACCTTAATAAAAATAACAAGAATTACTTTGTTGAACTGTTGGTGAAATAAACTTGTTGTTAAATTGACTGTTAATGAAATAAATTATCAGTAAAATAATTATTAGTAAAATAGATTCTGGTTTATTTCATCAAAAATCAGATTTAGTAGAATTCTTTGATAATACAATTTATTTATAAGGTTTTTTTTATAAATTATATTAACCTTAACTCTAATTCTAACCTAGTTCTAACAATAATAACCTAAATTACTTTGTTGATCAAATGATTATCAATGCATTGTATTGTCAATAAAATGAACTTGTCAGTAAATTGATTGTTGGTAAATTGTACAGTTGGTAAACTGATTGTCAATAAATGAATAGAACCTTTTTGTTAGTTATGTTTGCAAGTAATAATTATTGCCTTCATTTGGGATCATCTGATTACACAATAATGATAACTTTATTACTTTATTGGTATTAATTGTCAGTAAAATAAATATTAATAAAATAACAGTTAGTAAAATAATTGTTAGTAAAATAATTATCAGTAAAATAATTATCAATAAAATAATTGTCAGTAATATAATTGTCAGTAAAATAATTAGCAGTAAAATAATAATTAGTAAAATAATAGTTAATAAAATAATAGTTAATAAAACAATAGTCTGTGAAATAACAATCAGTGAATAAAGATCTGTGAAATAATAGTCAGTAAAATGACAGTCAGTAAAGTAAAGCATTGGTAAAATGAATTATCAGTAAAAAAACTGGTAGTAAATTAAAGTGTAAATAAAACAATTGTTAATGAAATAGGAGTCAGTGAAATGTATGTTAATAAATTTACTTTGTAAATAAAATTAACTGTCAACAAAATAATTGACTATAAAATAATCTTTTTAGCAAATAAATTGTCAGCAAATTAGGTGTCAAAAAAATAATTTTTAGTAAAATAACCCAGATCCATAAAGATACAGGCACAACCTCATCATTAATATTAAAAAAAAAACAAAAAAAACAAAAATAGAAATTTAAAACTTAATTGAAATCAACAATCTTAAATAATATTAATATTAATATTAATAAAAAGAATATATTAAAAACTTTTAAGTGAATTATTAAAAAAGAAATGCATAATCTATTTTATTATAGAAAAAATGCTACTAGTGTTAGAGTGTTAGTTAATTTAGTATACTTTTATATTATATTTGATCATAATTTTAATTTAATAGAAAATTTTTTTAGGTTAATAATGCTACACTTAGATAGTCCTAAATTATGTATGTACTTATTAGCATCAATATATGAAAATTTTATATAACATTATAATATGTACAATTATGTAGTCATATCAAAATCACTATTTAGAATAATTTAAAGATTATTAATTAAACCTAGCACCAATTAAATAATACATTGTAATATTAGAAAATTTTTGTTATGTTATTTTTAGAATTACATCTTCTCAGTAAATGTTCAGAATTTTGAAAAAGTAAATATACTAGTTAATGCACATAATTATTATTTCAAACACTTGTTAAAATTTTAACACTTAAGTTATTAAATAAGTTATTTACAAAATAGTCATTTTAGAATATCAATATATTATAAAAAAATTAAAATTTTAAATACAAAAGA
This sequence comes from Cetraspora pellucida, assembly GCA_910591915.1. NCBI lineage: Eukaryota > Fungi > Glomeromycota > Glomeromycetes > Diversisporales > Gigasporaceae > Cetraspora > Cetraspora pellucida. The sequence goes on from CAJVQA010000027.1 coordinate 19,417, forward strand.
TAAAATCCTCATGATAAATTAAAAAGCATATTTTTTAAACCTATTCTATATTTTTTTCTTTAAGTACAAATAATTAATACTGTTAGGGGAATCGAATTTTAAAGACTTATCACTTTCGTATAGTAAATTACTATTAAAAAATGATTTTTGTTTGTGTAATGGCATGATCATGTAAAAAAGCACACTTTTTAAATCTATCCTATATTTTTTTCTTTAAGTTTAAATAATTAATACTGTTAGAGAAATCAAATTTTAAAGACTTATGATCATATAAAAAAATTGCAAACACCTCACCGTAACCATATTAATTTGCCAAATGATGTAACAACATGGTATACATTATCCAGTGCATGAAAGATTTCTCTAAATGCATGTCCTTGTTTGTCTCCAACTCATGGCACTTATAGATTTTTACCTTCCTCGATGCAATACCTCTCTAAATGCAACTTTTTTGGCCGCCTATGGCTATGCATTTAGAAAGGTCTGGTTGTATTTGTTTAATTAATATCAAAAAAAGCAACTTTTGAATTTATAAGTTTTTAGGTTATGATAGTCAAGTCTTACGCTGGGAATATAGTCAGACAGTAATTGAAATCAGTGGCTTAACCTGTCACAGATGCTAATTACTTTATCATAGGATATCTATTTTATTTGTTCATTTGTGTGTCGTGTTGAACTAATTATTTGTAACATAATGTATTGGTGCATTTGGATGAGGCTGTAATAATATGTATTATAAATAAAGCTAATATGAAAAATCTGGATATGTGTGTAAAGTTATGCGATAAACATAGTAAGAAGCAGTGAAGGAATGAATGTAATAAACACCTTTAGCAATTATAAAGTATAAACTTACCTATTCACTTGTTTAAACATTTATTGCATTTAACAACAAAGATTATAAAGACTTATATAATAAATAACTGGAACAGGCTAACGATGATTATACAGTCATATAAAAAAAAAAGGACATCAAAATCGTTCGTAATCCAAAGAATTACTGCATTAAATAATTCAGTATACATGTTATATAAATATGCAAGTTAAGCCATTGTTATATTGGACAATATTGGATTTCCAGACATGCATTATTGTTTTCAAAGGCTGGCAAAAAATTTTCAAATATTTAATAACTAATCATTTCATCATCAAAATATTAGTATAATTAAGTTGAAAACACAATCAGAAATTTCCATCTTGAATTTTACGTCATTTAATTTATTATTCTTAAGTTCTAAGATGAATTCATTAAGAACTGAAGAATTACGAATCGATGTAGATGAAGATACTTTACATAGAAAAAAGCAAAATATAATGTGTTGCATGGAGGAAAGAAAATAAGTAAATATGTATTTTCACCAAACATGCAATATATTGTAACCTGGAGTAAAGAAGATCAATCAATTGTCAGATGGTCCATCACAAAAGAATATGAAGAACTTAAACTCACATTTGACAATTCAATAAGCTCTGAAGAACTCAAAACAATTGTTTTAATAACCGGTAAACAGATGGTTAAATTTATGGTGTATGATTTAATAGGAGTTTCAAACTGTAAACAAATTATTATACTTGGAACAGATGGTTTTGGTTAGTTAAAATTAATTAAAACACAAATCTTTTAATTCTAACTATATATTTAACAAATTTATTTACAGAAATTGTTGACATTATAACTAAATTGAGACAAGAATTAAATGCACAAGGGTTAGATAGATATATATGGGGTAATGAGAGTATTAGCTTTCTTGAAAATGATGATCTGGCAATTGTCAAAGGACTCCCCATTTTTCGGGCTTATATCTTTTCAAAGTTTCATGGCAAACAACAATGGACATGCAAGAATATTATTAAACTTAAAAATTTTACAAATTCATTTATTTTTAAAAATGAAAAATTGCTATTAGTTTTTGAGGTACCCCTTGCAATCATGCAATGGAATTTAAAACTCTGAAGCTTGAAACTCAGTATATATTAAATTGGAATTTAGATCCAGATACTGTTAAATTAGAAATGAATGGTGATAATAAATTGTTAGCTGTAGCTGATGATAGAGTAAATGGGGAAACATTAATCCATATTTATTCAACAGAATCTGGTGCTGTAGTAGCACAATGTGAGTATTCTATAAATATATAAGTTATTTATAAATAAGAAAATATTAATTTTATTTAAAATTCAGGTTCATTTAAAGAAATATTGCACAATTTTTGCTTTATTGAATCAAAAGAGGAGCAACTGTTTTCTCTGGCCCACAAAATAATACAGAAAAATATAACTCTTATATATTGAATCCTCACACACTTATACTTCAAGATACTAAAATTTTTTTACATATTTATTCTCCAACATATGAAAATTTTGAAGAATATCAACATAATATCATCTCTGATTTTATTATAAATCTTGATATTAAAGATTTGTCGATTCAAAGATTATCACATAATAAAAGTTGGAAATTTCAATTACAAAATCAAGAGCGCTATGTGAGTAATACATTTTTTAACATAAAAGAAGTTAACCAATTCGTACAGGATACCTTAGAAAAATGTGAGTCAGATTAAATTTTAACTCATTATTCAGATGAACCTAAAAAATTACCCTATGGAGATTCATACACTTGGGTTTTAAATATTATTCCATCTGAATATATTAACAAATATCATCAAACAGTTATAAAGGCAATTATTTGTGAGAAGTCAACTAATGAAGAATTTATTGTCACATCTGCGAACAAAGAAGATAATTACATTTTAGAATATAAATTGCTCGAAAGTGGAGATATGATATTTATTTACTCTAAAGTCATAGAAATTTTTACAATAAATTCTCAAACAAAAACACTTAGCATGATTTATTTTTTGGACTGATGGATTTAAAGAAGAAAAAGAAACTGCACATCAATCAACTAAAAGACAAATTACTTTCTTTATTGAAAAGATCAATAAATCAAATTTGAAATTTTTACCACCTCAACTTACCTTTGGTTCTGGATAGATAAAAATATAAATAACGAACTGATTTTGAAATTATATGGAAAAGATATATTATATCAACTAGTTCAAAATGACAGTGAAGATTATATTTTGAAATTATTTGCTAATTGTTTAAACTATAGTTTTTCAGCATTTAAGAGTGGTGATATTTACAACTTTATGTTGTTTACAAGTCAAATTACTTCTGTGCTGATAAAATTAGAAGAATATAATAAAAATTTAAAATTTACCGAAAGATTTTTATCCAAAATTAATTTACTGGTACCTGATAACTATATATAATTATTCTATATTATCTCATCTTCAGCATTGTGGAATTTATGATCATACGTCTTTATCTACAGTTTCATTATTTCATTACCTGATTTTTTGGATCTCTGAAAAATGGAACCTTTTAGAAAATAAATACCCCAAAATTTGTAAAATTTTAATATCTCCTTCTTTGATTTATTCAGATTATTTTACTAATTATTCACAAAAAACCATAAAGTTAATGATTCCTTTATTAAATTTTGTCACATATCCTGAAGATTATTCTTATTTTGAATTATTTCATGTATCAAATAATTCCTTTACTTTACTTGATACGTCCGATTATTATAAATGGTGGAATATTAAAGCCCTTATTAATTTCAAGTGGAACACTTATGGAAGATGATATTATTTTATAATTTGGACAATATATTTAATTTTTATGTGTTTTTTAACAGTTTCAACAATTCCAAAACATACAATTCCTTGGCATTATCAAGCAATTCTTTTGATATCAACTATTTTTTTTGGATTTATTCATCTTATTTTCGAAGCTCGTCAATGTATTCATAAATCAATGTATTATGTTGCTAGTCCTTGGAATTGGTTTGGTATATATATTTAATTTAATAATTAATTTAATACAGTTATATGTGTGTTATAATATTGAATGTTTCTAATTATATAATTTAATTCACTTAACTTTATTTATAAATCTTGCTGCAATACTAGCTCCAATAATAACTTCATTCATATGGTTACATGATGAAAAACCACAAATTTGGATTGTGACTATTGCTTCTTTTTTACTTGAAATTAAATTCTTATTATTTTTCCGTGCTTTGGAATATTTTGGAACATATTTTGCAATTATGATTGGAGTAGCATAACAAATCTTTTCATTTCTTGTTGTTTTAGGCATTATGGTTTTAGCCTTTACCCATTCTTTACATCTTTTATTAAGACCTACCAGTGAATATTCTTATGATCAGCCAAGTAATACTGACGATGCTAATAATCCTTGGAATCTTGTTCCGACATATAAATTTATTTCATCCAATGGCATTGTTGGAGAATCATCACTTATTGAGACTCCTGATGATAATACAAATTTATTTACGATGTTTAGTACTTCTATTTTAGCAGTATATTTTATGCTAACAAGTATTATGCAATAATAATTTAAAAAAATTTATTTCAAAAAAAATTAAAAATTTTTTTTTTTTTACTTTTAGGTGATTCAAGTGCAGTTTCTTCGTGGGGTTTAGTCAATAACTGGATTTTGACATTTTTATTAGTTATATTTTCATTTTTCACAACAATCTATTTGTTGAATTTGTTTATTTCATTACTTGGAAATGCTATTAATCAGACATATAATGAAGAGTCTTTTTTATGGTTAAGAAGAGAAGTAAATTGTTTGTTTATTTTTTATAAATGTATGTTGTAAGCTTGTTATAACTTTTAATTATTTTATACTAAATATTAGCTGAAATTGAACTTTTTTGGATGCTTCCCAATCAAAGAAGAAAGAAAAACTGGTTTCCAGAAATTTTGTAACAATTATTATTTATTCATGTTGCAACTATTATGCATATACTAAAATATCGTTTAAATGTTTAGTTATTATGAGGCGTCAGTTCATGAACTTAAAAAATATATAAAAATCTTGAAGATGAGCATGAAGATGAAATTTTGCAAGACTTACTTCCTGCAATTAAAAATTTATTGAAACCAAAGATACAACTGAAGATTTGGCTGAAACCAAAGATACAACTGAAGATTCAGCTGAAACCAAAGATACAACTGAAGATTCAGCTGAAACCAAAGATACAACTAAGGATTCAGCTAAAACCAAAGATACAACTGAAGATTTAGCTGAAAGCTGGCCCTATGATCTTATTGTGCAACATTTACTTGAAACCAAAGACTCAACTGAAGACCCAACCAAAGACTTAACCGAATACTCAACCAAAGACTTAACCGAAGACTCAACCAAATAATCAACTGAAGGCTAGCCCTATGACCACATTTCGCAAGAATAAAAATTAACAAATTACTTTTTAAATGTAGTAACAATAACTAAGGAATTGCACATAGGATATTATAATTAATTGATGTTTTAAATAAGTAAGAAGTCATGAGCAAAAATCACATTACAAATAAAATATCATTAATAATTTAGTGTAAGGGGGTTTTCGGACATACATATTTGATATTCCCTATCATTTAAAAATAAAAAGTAAATAACATTGTTATATGATGCTGTATTTGAATATAATCAAGCATGACTCAGGATCTCAGAAGTCAAGCCATGAAGTTAAAGTTTTAGAATTAATATAGTTCGGTATTATGCTAACTTCTTTAAAACAAAAAGTGATCTCGATCATCTTCAATAAAAGAGCCCTACAACCCCAAACTAACTGATCACATAACCAACCAACTACAACCCATGACAGCCGTGAAACCCAATTATCAAGCATTAGCCCTTGCATTGTCTACTGCGGCCGCAGAGGCAGAGTTTAAATTGGCATGCACAGGATGCATATGTTGAGAAAATGTGAGCCGAGTCGGAAAAGTTACAGGGCCGATATAGGATAACTTACTATAAACACTAATACTAATTACTATGCTATCCAGAACACTATAACTAATATAATCAAACCCTAATAGTGGTAAGGCTTCGATTAAGAAGTAGAAAGATATGATCCGTGTAACTAGGGTTAATATGGTCTATAGCGTTAGTGGTAGCTTCGGATAAGTACTTTTATTGGTTCTGGTTTAGTAATTCGGTTGCTTCATACTGTTTTACTAATACTTGACAGCTTTTGTTAAGGTACTATGGTTATGAATTTGGTTCACGGGGCACGGAGACACGATTCAACTAGAACGTCAAATTTTAACGACCCAAGGGAAGCGTATGTTAAGGAACTTAGTTAGGGACAAACACTTTTACACTGATTTCGAAAGTTTTAGAATTCTACGAATTGTTTTTTAGTAAAGGTAAAATCGATTACTTATATACTTTTAATTACATATAATAATAAATTCATTAAATTTAATTAATTTCTTTGTTTTACCCTTTTGCTTCTATTTTTATCATTTTCTTGAATTTTGTAATTCCATTCCATTTAACAAATTTAACAAAATTTAAATTACTGCGCCACGCGGTTTGCTCATCATTTGTAAATTCGACTTTATGAGTTCACGCATTCAATTTGTCGGTTTAACTTGTTATGAATTTTTTTTTTTTTTATGCATAACGATAATCTTTATGATATCTTGTTGGATCAGGTATTTTTCTAATACTATGATTGCAAATCATCAGAGAACGAGTAAGGACTATTATATGATTCTTAATTGTCGTATTGCTAATTCAAGGACGTTTGGGCAACAGAGTAATCTATTTTTCATTTCGCTATCTCTCGCCATATAGTGAAGGCTTACTATATCGTCCCATCCATCCGCCCAACTCTTAGTAATTAATAAACTAAGGAGATTATATGATGCTTGTTTAGTAAGTTTTAATGGTATTAGTTGGCACTAGTAGGCTCCACGTAGTTTTTAAAATTCAATAAAAATCACTTGCACAAATATATATTTTATATATTTTGTGTAGATTCTTTTAAAAAGTTTACTTACACACTTATTAAATTCTTAAAAAATCTAAAAACAATTCCTGCACGTTGTAGAAGTCATCTAATCTTGCAATAATGGTCTCCTTATCAATTCTTTGACAAATTTTTCAATTTAAAAATTATTGTCATGAAGTCAAAATCTCTAAAAATGCATTGTTCGGGATCATAGGACGAATTTCCAAAAATTATCATTTATGAAAAATTTATAAATTAGTACGATTATAAAAGTCTCACTATAGCTATTAATATTAAGGATCCACCGCACATTTATTGCATAGCACCTAAGTTCAATAGACATTGCTACAAGTATCTTGGTAGTTACCAGAGATAAATTGGATATATAACAGATATGAATATAAAGAATCTAAAGGATATAAGGGACAAAAAACCTTTCGACGATTTAATGGGCATAAATAAACCACAAATTTGTCCAAAAATGAAAGCATGCTTCGACTTAGACGTAAAAGCTGTACATGAAGTAATGCGCATATGAAACCCTATTGTTCTTTCAATAGATTATCTGAGTTGAATTTGTTTGTTTTGATTGAGGAAAGACCAGTCTTGAGTTCACAATACACACGTTAAATGTAGAATAAAAAGCACTTGAGCTTTATAATTCTTAATTTTTCTGCACTTGAATCGAACTAGTCAGAACCCTCTCGAAGTCAAAATTAGGCACAACTACGGCATCATTAGATTTTTAGCATGTAATCCGAACTTTTGTGAGGTTGCGCTAACTAATTCCACTTGAATTACGAGTTCTTTAACAACCATGCTACAGTATTATTTCATTTCTTATATTTTATGTCGTAAGCGGGAATGAAATTTAAGTGCGTTTGGGTTAAGGTGTATATATGATAAAATCAACCCCAAAATGCTGGTTTTATTCCATGTATACTCTTGTGCGAATTTCCATAATAGTAAAATTTTAGAGCTCTTATGCCAATGCAAATTTAAATATACGTACTAAACTGATTTATTTATCATATAATATTTACATAATGCATCGTCGCATTTTTTTTTTTTTTTTTTTTGATATCTGGTCGTAGACGATAATTCCATCAACATAGCTTTGTTTATTTCAACCTTTTTACATCATCTTATTACAGTGAACAGTGGACTGAAATGGTATGAATTTATACAACTTAATTAGGAGACATTCATAAATATTAAATATAAATTAAATATAAATTAAATATAAAGTGCTGTTTTATACGTACAGTACGCATGTACATTTATATTTAATACCTGATACGTATCGATATTACATTTTTAATCGCAAATTTTAATTAAAAAAGAAAGTTATACAAATTATAAACTTTAAGTTTTTTTTTATATATATTGCGAAATATTCAAAAGAAAGAAATTAAGGTTTGTTATAAAACTAAACTATTTTCATAAATTTAATCATTATATTATTTTTGAATATATCTTTTTTTTAATTATTTTTAATATTACCAAAAGTGTTCTAGATAATTCATTACTCATGAATAAATTCATAAAAAAATTTTTAAAAAAAATTATTAACTAAATAGCAAATTTTTTGCTTGAGAAGGCAATATATTCTTTTATTTTCATTGTAGAATCCTTTCCAAAAAGTTTTAATAAAATCTTATTTATAAAATAATCATCATCTTGAACATTTCCTTTTTGATTATTTTGATTTAAATCGGTTTTTTCATTAATAGATTCTTTAGTAGATTTTTGAAAGTATTTGTTTTGAATTTTAAGAAAATAAGGATTTATAAATGTAGAAAATAATGCTTGTAATGTTAAAATACAAGATAATAAGATGCTGAGAATTTTCATAATTAACAGTTTCATTTTTTAAAATTATAATTATAATTATAATTATATTATTATTATTATCGTTATAATAATTATATTTTTTAACCTTAATTGATTAATTCTTATTATTATTGATGTTAATAATTAATCGTTGTTAGTTACGAGTTATAGACAAAATTTTTCTTGTTCATGAATTCAAGATGAAGTTGGAGTTCGAGTTGATTTGCACGATTTATATGATATTTAAGGTTATATACCTTGACTTTTCTACTAATGTCGATATATATTTCAGAAAGGCTTAGATTAGTTTTATGTTTAAACGGCTTAGCGTTAGTTCAGGCGTATATAAATAAAATTGATTTTATTTTGAAAATCAATGGCGCAATGAACCAAAGTTCCCTAATTGAGAATAGATTAAACATAGCGATAGTACATAGTATATTACTATCGTTATTTTTTATCCACGATTTTCGCGAACTGTAATGTTTTGTTTTTTTGTTAAGGTGGCACTCTTTGATCGCAGGCTTTATTAGTTCTACTTCTGGTACTTAGACTTTACTACAAGTGGGCTTACCGTTACATGTTTGGAGAGTACAACTAGTTACATGTACGATTTTTGGTTGTCAAAATTAAGTAGTCCACCATAGGTTCTACACTAGTTGTCATACCTATAACCTAACTAGAATTATTTTTCCCTCGAGGCATACCTACCTGACAACCAAAGTCTCATATCTTTGGTGGTTTGACTTTCAACCCTCCTTTTCCTCCGGTGACGATAGATTTTCGGTCGTTCAATTCACATGTCTCACATGGTTTGTTTCTTGGGTCTAGTCTTTACAGTAGTACCGTCATAAGTTTGTGTTACCTCTCTACTCAGGATTTGCAAGTGGGTTTCCGTCTCCTTGGTTTCTTGGATTTCTACGTTCAGTGTTCTTATCTTTGTATTCCGTGTAACGTTTTACGAATGCCACGAACTTCTAGTCTTGCTGGTACGACCAAGATTACACCCAACCGATCGACAGGAGACAGTAGAAACGTCGGCTGTCACTTGGGGATGACAACTTGCCAACTACAACTGCATTAAATCGCCACACTACTAAATGATTAACAGACAAATTTCATTATGTATCACAAGGTAATTAGTTGAAAGTTTTCTTTTGATCTTTTTAAATTCATTTAAATTCATATATCAAATTGATCTTAAACCAATATTCATGTAAATTAGAATCAATTCAATATATTTCACATGTGTCTTTAGGCTTAGTGCATGGTTGTACGACAATAATATTATACGTAGTTAAATCATATAAATCTATTTCCCATCTTCATGCAGAAGTACAAATAATAAAACCACGCCTTCGTTAATTATTATCACTAATACTCTGATATATTTTTTTTTTGTGGCTATGTGATAAATATGTTTTATAAATTAGGCAATTTCTTGATTTTATCGTTATGTACATGAAAAAAAAAATTTTAAAGCGATATGTTGGAATCATAGAATTGTTATACGTAATATTTAGGTCAAATAATGAAATTCAGAAGCCACTATATCTTATGTAAATATTTGAAGACATTTTCGAATTATAAAAAGCTACGAACTCTGAAAAGAAGAACGCAAGATTTAAGAGTATTAAAAATAATTAATAATTAATAATAATAATTAAAAAATTAATAATAATAATATAAATGGATAAATACATTTTTATATCGTTATTGATATTGATATGCTTTTCACTTTTTACAATTCAAAGTGAACAAATTGACTTACCTGCATTGCGTAAACGTGATGATTCAATAATGCGTAGATACGATGACATACCACTGACTCGTTAAGATTGTAAAATTGCGAGTTGTCTTTTATGGGTGTTTTTTTTTCTTTTATGGTTTTTTACGGTATGTAACTTCTATAAACCATTATCTATATTCTATATTTGATAAATATGTACGAAAATATTCGTTAACTTTTATTTTCTTTTGCGATAATTATAATATTTCAAAAATAGACGTTACAAACTATAAGTGGATGTAAATTCAGCTTAAAATTTACCGACATGAAATTGTAATGCATTTAATTTCAAAAGCTTTCATAAATTTGTTTATACAAAAAGCACGACAATAAAATATCCAAAGTCATGTCGCATATAAATACTTTGTGTTAACACTTGTTTTGTAACAATAAAGAGAAAGCCAGATAATAATTATTGAACTGTAAAGGTTGTTTTGTTGCATAACCATAGTTTGGTTGAGATATTTTTTATTGTCATTATATTGAAATATTAGTAAGTATTTAAAAGTTAAGGAGGCAAATGTGCAACTTGTAATAAAATTATTCTTTTTTTTTGATATATAAGCGCACTAATTTGTGTGGTTTTTACAGTGCTGAGACAAATTAGAAACATTAAGTTATCATTTAATAAGTCATAGAAATATAACCGATACAGTAGTAATTTATTAACAAAATGTTGGATTTGAAATACATGATTAATTATAACAACTTCTCTCTATAGATATACTTTATCAAAATTTAATATTTGCGTATTTAGATAATCATTAACCTATCCTCTATTAGCTTCAGAAAAAAAAAATTTTCATCAGCCTTATTATATCACCATTTACGATTATTTTACTTTTCATTAACTTCTTTTTTGATGCTTTTTCTTTTCAGCTTCTTTAATTAATTCTTTTTCAAGTATATATTTTTCATATGCACTTCCATGAGATGTACTTCTACTTTTTCTAAAGTATCTTCCTTGGACTTGTAGGAAATAGAAGATCGTCGAGATAGTAAACATTCCTTGAAATATTAGAAAGTAGATTATTTGTGTATCGGTAAATGGTTTATCGGAAGTATTTGACATTTTATTTTTAATATAATGAAAATTTCTTCGTTTGGTGTGATTTGTGATTTGATGAAAAAAAATTTGAATTTTTTTTTCAATGATATTTTATATATATTTTTTTTTTAATCTATAGAAAAAAAAAATTTTTTCGTGGCACATTTTTGAATGTCACATTTATACCATTTATAGTATGTAAAATAACACAGCCTCATACCACTCTTCTGTGATGATTTTCTATTCATCATAAAAATCTTGAATTTTTTGCGTAGCTCGAAGATCTCTTAATACGTATGTGCAAGCCACTTTTTGCTATTAGACATTTAATGTTTAATGGTTAAATTGAAAAAAAAGCAAGGATGATTACGTATAGAAATGTAGGTACCTACCTACTTTACTATACATAAAGTGTTATGTTTTTTATTAAGCATATAACGATAAATTAATATCACCCCAAAATAATACTTTATTTGATTACGTAAGACCCGGATATTATTCACCGCCCACCTGGATTAATTCTTGAATAATATTCGGGTACATCTATATATAGTTTATCACTTTTCATATGGGATCCAAATATAGTACGTATCGGTTCCCACACAGAACCAAATTTAATTTAAAACATAAGACCCTAGCGCTAGGTACTGTATGCGACCCGTCAAAAAAAAAACCTGGGTTAACGATGTTATTTGGGACGACCCCAATCCACATGAACAGTGTCACATTAGATTATTTATTGCCTTATTGTTGATTGTTGGAACTACTCGATCAATTAGTTTTTGGAACGTCCCAAATACTATAGTCACCCTGCTAATCAACAAGTACCGGTACACTCGGTTGGAATCAACTCACAACTTTAATTCAAATCGTAATTAGTCTAGTCAAATCAATTAGAAGAACTTATACCGCAGACACTGACCTTCAACTCTCGAAGAACTTTGCTTAGAAGAAACGATATATCTACCATTTATTGTACCATATTAAATTAGTATTATCATTATTTTTCCCGATTTTTGATATTTTCATTTTCTATTATTTGTAGATTGTGATTAATCTCTAATCTTTCTATTCTAATTTGTCATTGAATCATGATTTTGGGATTAAATGTCTAATCACCCTTCATTCGTATTCGTGTCATCTTTATTAAGAACATTTGATCAAAATTTGATTTGATTTTGCGGAGCACTACTTCTAATTGTATTAAATAAAATGATTTAAGCTACAGATATTTCTACACCTCATTTTTGAGATCACTCTTTTTAAAACTTTGATCAAAGGTATTCCATATTTGATTCATCGATACTGTATACGTGGCTGTGGAGATATCAAAAATGGGGTGTGGAAATATCCATAGTCTTGTTTTATGATACATTATTGAATAAAACCATTATATATTTCATATTTCGCATCAGTGTTAATTTTTGATTAAAATTTACTGTGCAGATACCGCACAATTTTGAATTTTCATTTACAAATGTGTGCACCATTTATTATAAAATGTTAATTTTTTTTCCGCACATCAACTCAAAGAAATGTGCGTAAAATTTTGTTTCTGTCTACTTTGTATGCAATAATTATATAATATTATAGAAAAAAAAACTTTTTATGTACATACAATTGGTTTAACATGCATAAAGTTCACTGATATAATTGATATGACGATATACATTCATGCTCAACCAATAGAATAAGATCTCATGACTGCGCTATACGTCAACGATCAAATCTAAATACGTACAATGGGTACATTACTGACAATAATTGTCATGGCTGAAACTGGAAATGGCTGAAGCTGGGAATTTTAAATATTTTTAATACGTATGAAATTTGCAAAATTTTTTGGGGTGCATTTTTTTAGCTTAGAATTTAGGGTTAATTTTTATATATTAAAATGTATACCCATATTCCGTATTCTACCGTAAATAAGTAATACACCATCTATCCCATTTTTTTAAAAGTCATATTAACGGACATCGCAATGAGATCTTTAGTCAAGTTATTTCCGCTAATCTGGCATTTAAAAAAATGGGGTAGAGGGTGTGGTGCTTATTTAGGTAGAACACGGTAAGTGGATTTTAGTAGGATTTATATTTTTAAATCAAGGTCCCTAATTTCCAGCTTCAGTCATTTCAAGCTTCAGCCGCAACAATAATATATAAGACAATAATATATAAAAAGAATCAATTGTAATATATATCATACATACATTATCTCATTGGTTTGTTGTATTGGCCCTAATTTTCCAAGAATATTTCGTTAAAATAAAAAGATTAACACCCTGTTTATTATGTACCAACTCAATTTTCAAAGTCTAGCCAAAGTAACTAAAATTAGAATTAGAACGAGTTTGAGATTAATTTATGTCCATTGTTATAACAAAATTGCTCTCTCAACATTTTTATTAGTACCTTCAAGATAGGTTAGACTTCTGGTTTTTTTTTGTTTCGTAATCTACAATGTAAATCTCCCAAATAAGGAATGTGAAGATTATTACTGTTACCGCGAGGATCAAAATGATCGGCAAAATTAGTTTAATGTTTAATCAAAAAAAGAAATGGAGCAATTTAATTGGATTCGCACATTCGAATTTTAGCTTTTAGCACTAGTATTTTCAAATTATTATTAAAGATCGACTTAACATGGTAAACGAGTATGTAATAGTAATCCCCCTGATCATTACTGTATCTATCAGGATCATGATATGCATCAAATTCGGACAGCAAATTCCGCCAAATCTCTAATTCTCAAATTCTCTGCGAAATTTTCTTTCTGATTTTGGTTATTATTATCATGTCTTAATTAGGAGTACAAAGCTGATATTGTTTTATCTACTACAATAAATTTTTTTTATTTTTTTTTGATAACAATAATAATATTATCTTTCCAGCCTTTTACTTTACAATATGCATTAAAGCATTACGTTAATATGCATTACAGCACAACATTACGATTTACGGATTTTTGAGGTAAATAATACTGCAAGTTACCGTAACCGTATTCACATCAGTTATCGCTATAGGATAACCCACTTTTTATTAATAGGAAGACTTTCGTATGATTGGCTGCTTAAATCAAATTAATTTTACATTATTTATACAGTTTAAAGTACTTTTTTAACTACGAAGAATAAATAAAAAAGAAGTATATAGAAACTTTTATTAGGGTTGTAGGACTCCACTATTAAAAATAATCAAAATCATTTTTTATTTTAGAGAAGTTAGCATGGTAATAACTCAATTATGTCTATATTTAGGAAGTCGCTATCTCTAAACAAAAAGGGATTTTGATTATTTTTAATAGTGGAGTCCTACAACCCTAATAAAAGTTTCTATATACTTCTTTTTTTGTTTATTATTTGTGGTTTAAAAAGTACTTTAAACTGTATAAATAATGTAAAATTGATTTGATTTAAACTACCAATCATGCGAAAGTCTTCCTATGAACTTTTTATGTAAATATTCTTCTGTTTTACTCCGGACAAATAAAGTTATCATATTTAAATTACGTGATATGTACGTATGTGTAAATATATATATATATATATATTTAAATTTATTTTTATCAAGTCAATAAGTATAATAAAAGTTTTTAAATAAAATTATTTATTTTTAATTTTTTAATTACAAGATCATTTATGATAAATTTTGGTGCAATACATCATACGATATAAACTTGAATATTACTATAATTTAAATTTCAATGTTTATGAAAATATTACCATTACTTTCTAAATTGCATTTTTATACACTTGTGTAAACGGTCCAAGGTGTGTGATTATCCACTATAACATCATCAGTTAAGTGAGTAGTAGGAAAAGTTTTATGATTCGTAGCAAAATTACAATAAATTTTTCGATAGTAACTCTTTTTAAGTTTTAAATGTTCATTATTGATAGTAATCAATGTTTCCTGCGATAAAAAACTACCAGAACTATCGGAACTATCAGATTCTTCACCACTACTATCTTTTCTATTATCTTGTTTATTACCTTTTTTATTATTATCTTTTGCATTACCCAAAGATTCAATCACCGAAAAAATCGAAGAAATTTCCAAGATAGTTTTAAATAATAATTGGGAAATATAAATATTATGTTCATTAGGTTTGAATTCCCAAGTTTCAGATCTGACATCTCGTATTCTCACTGTATTACCGTTTGATTTAGCCGTGAAAATCAATGGAAATCTAACATCAACTTTTATAGTCACGTTATTCCATTTTTCATTTTTGGATATGGTTGTTGGTGGTAAAATATTTAATTTTTCAAGACCAGGTATAAATTTTGAAACTCGTGAAGAAGAAATTATATTATCTTCTTCACATTCAAATTTTTGAATCGTTGCTATCTTTAGACCTTGATGTAATCCACCAAAAATATCAATTAATCTCATACCTGGTAATTTATTTTCAACATTATGAATGAATGATCCTTCAGCATTATGATGAATTGAAGTACAAATAAATGGTGAAAGTAGTTCACAAGAACGATTTATCACAGCAGAGATTTTGGTTTTATCATGATTTTGGAAAAGAGCAGCGAATGTATATAAAGAAATCGCTGTAATATATGCTTGAAAATATCGGATATCGTTTATCGGCTTCGTAGAAATGAATGTATTCATTCCATTAATTACTAAAGACCAATCATTACGAGTCATTTTGGATTTGGTACACCAAATATTTAAAGCAAAGTTCATGTGTTTTAATGCTGAATCACTAATAGTTGTTGCCAATGATTCGAGTTCATATTTAATTTGGCGAAGCTCACTAATAAATATAGAATTTGCCCGTTCAACAGCTTTTCTATCAACTGTCTTGTCATCATATTTATGAACGGCAACATATTTAATTCCGTAAGCATTTTCTGTATTAAGATCCAAAGTTTCACGTTTCATGAGTTGAGTATTAAACTTTTTTAAGAAGAGAGCATATTGATAGAAATCATAGATAGCATCAATATCTGCTAAAGGTTGTTGAGATCTGAAACATGATAATGAACCGTATCCCACTCTACAGAGTTGTCTTGCTAATTTTGTAATAGAAAAGCAAGAATTTTGTAAATCTTCAGGCTTATAACATGGAACAGAATTCATTTCAAGAGGATCTTGACAATGTTTTTCATCGTTATATTTTTCATTAATGCATCGAGTGATAATCTCTTCTATGGCCGTTTCATAACCGAAAATGCATGATTTATTTTTTAATTTAATCGATTTAGGAAGAACAGCTGTCACATCTTGATCAGACTGAATAGATTTACTATTACCCATTTTGCGAATTGTTGAAATTTAATCGTTTTTCGTTTTATTCGTTTATTAATAAGTTTTCAAGATTTAACCGTTTATTAGTTTAAAAAAATCAGAGTTAGGAAAAAAGCTTTGAAGAAAATTTCAGACGGAAATTTCAGATAGTTTATATATTATATCAGTCGATCAATACAATTAGTCAATTGAATCCAAATTTGGGTAATCGTGTTTTCCCATGTAAATGTAATGTAATGTAAAGGTAATACAAATGCGTGTTTGATTTGTCCATTCAATTTATTTAATCCACTATTTACCGTTATAAATTAGGATTAGTAACACCTAGTACAATAAAAAACAATCAAGATTAAAGACAATCATCCAAGACTTACTTCAAAACGTTCGGGGTTCCTTTATGAATGTCACCAATATAAAACAAAAAAAGATTTTGATAAACAAAAAAGATTTTGATGTTTGTTTATAAACCAAGAATTGAACTTACCAAAAAAGAAATTCATTTTTATGAAAATTGTAATAATTATGAGTTTCGTTATATGAAGCTATTAGACATGTTTCCTAAAACGTCTAATAGATGATAATTATTAAGACCCCTAAATGCAACCCCTCTGAATGAAGAACCTCCCTAACGCCAAATGCAACCTTAAATTCTGCAAAAATATAGGGTGACCTTCAATATAACCTAACTGAGTGCATATTTAAAACACTAATCCAAATATATGCTTGACCTCATCAATGTGGTTTTCATATTGTTCTCGAATATTCATTTTCCACGGCCGAAGTTAGAACTTGGTAATGCTGAAAATGAGCCTATTTTAATAAAAAAAATTTTGGATGCATTTTTATTTATTCATTATTTATTTATTTAAATAAATTTAAAGTTTATAATAAAAAAGTATAAATTAATTTTTAATAGGGTTATATATTTTTAGACCTAGACCCTCGATTTTTTAGCTTCAATTTCAGCCGCGGCACATATTGTCAAATTTTTTTGATCTCTATTAACTACTGACTGTAGTTTGATAATGCAATCAAATCAATATACTGTACAAAAACTCGGTTGTAGACCTACATACATACGTACGTACAAAACACAAGATCCCTATTATAATAAATAAATATGGTTTTTTCAAAACCCCATATTTCTTATTATAAATGCCATGTATGTACGTACGTATGTACCTTAAAAAACTTTTCGCCCGAAGCGCAGCGAGGACCTTTACATACGAATGCATATCTATGCAGGCTGTTGAAAAAACCAATGAAATTCGAGAGATGATGGGTCCCGTGAAAGATCTGCAATGAGAATAACAATTATAATAGTATATCAGATTCAAATTTCCTAGTAATATAAACTTTCTGCTGTGTACTATACTACAGGTTAATTATTATAGTTTTTAAAAATCGGTGAAGTGTAACGGACCCGGGTCTTGTATACTATCATACTTCTTTAAAAAGTAACTATAATTATTAACCAAATTAATGATGATTTAATATTGGCTTATTAAGGAAATGAAAAAAAGGTTCGGTTTAAAAAGTGTACGTACAGTACATACGTACTTACCCGAATTTCTTAATAAAATTTAAAAGTTAGGTTAAGACAAATTCCTGTTTATCCAGATATAATTTAAATTAAAGTTTAATTCTGATGTACGTAGCTTTCTAAAATCTAAAATATCACCTTTAGACTCGATATAGTCATTAAGAATAAAAAGCCTCATTTGAGTATTAACTTCATTTTTCATACTAATATTTTCGCTTTGTTAGAAAGGTGTCTCAATAATCTTTTATTTTTATTTTATTTTTTTGTAAAGTTCCCAATTATGGACTGTTCTTGAGTGATAAGTCTGATATTTTCTTTTCTCAGTGCTGTTTAAAACCTGTCACCTCGTACAAGCAATCAGAAAATGTGTATGTATGTACATACGTCTACGTACGTATGTATGCCAAGATACCAAAAATCGGTGTTGCATATAGTACTTAGTATAGTCAGAAATCCGAAAGAGGTTATGTAGGATATGTAAAATTTAAAAAAAAGCAACATTCAAATTTTTTCTACGAAATTATTATGTAAAAGGCTATATTAATTTATACGATTTTACATACGTAATTTTTTACGAATATTTTATGCATTCTACGAACCTTTGGTGATATTACACAAAAACCAACATATATCTATATAATTATATAAGTTTATATATTTACTATTAAGATTTAGTCCTTTTTTAAAATCTGATATTTTGATTTTTGTATTTTATTTTATAATTAAACTAGCCTTTTTGAGATTAAAATTTTTTATTCAGTATTATAGAACACACGAGTTCACGGCCAAAAGCCTTAAAGGAGTTATCTTATATTAGAGAGTACAAATAGTCACATGTACACTTTTAGTGTCTAATTTAAGTAGTTGTTTATATGTTTTACATTGGCTGTCATATCTGCAACTCAATTATAGGTATTGCTTATTTAAATCTTCTGTATTGCAATTCTTATTATATTATTAAAACATTTCTAATACATATATCAGTTGAAAAGGTTTAAATATTTATCTGTATCTTAGGATATTTATCTTATTTTATATATATAGTTTATTTTTAAAACATTCTTACTAGAATCTTTTATGACCTATTTTATAATTAATCTAGTTTTCAATTTCAGTATTTTTTTTTATAATTTTACTAGTATATTGTTTATTTTTACAAGTTTTCTTATACCATCAATTTAATTAGTCTTGCATGATACAATTTCACACTTAAATTAACTGATAATCAAATTAGTAAATCTTTTATCTAAAGGTTTTTAATTGTATAAATCAAATATATTGTTTATAATAAAGCATTTTCTAAATTTATTAAAAGTTTTGACTTGATTTGTTGCACAATAAATATTATTATTTTTGTAGTTTTATTTTGTTCTATTTTAAATATTTAGATATTTTTTTATATAATTTGATAGATCTTTTTTTTTTTTTTTTTTTGTTAAAAATCATACTTGTGGCAATACTTTATTGACTTTTATTAGATTAGCTATTACAATTATTTTTACAGAGATGAAAGTATAACTAGTCATGCATATAACTTTTGGTTGCCTATTTAAGTAGTCTGCCCTAAGGTTCTACACTAGATGCCATATCTATAATCTACTAAAAAATTATCTATTTAAACCTTCTGATCATCTACCCTGTTATGATGTAATTCCAACTTACCTCCTATATATACCTAATTAGTATACTGTCTAAGCAGTATAATACTTATCCTTTTTGTACTGATTCTCAAGTCATTACACATTTTAGAGTATATCACCTGCTAGTAAGATAAAAGAAGCCTTCTGTTGTTAACTATTTATTTACTTTTAGAACACTAACAAGAGCTACCCTTACAGAGTTCACCCAGACCCTGGCATTAACTTTACAGCATATTCCTATTACTTTTAGTACACTTCTGCTTTGACCTCAGACTTTCAATTCAGATAGCCTAGAAGAACTATGACCTGTTCTTGATATATTAAGACTAGCTTAATATTTTTTTTCTCTGGTCTGAAATCTGGTAGCCTGGTTAATAATATTCCTTATTTAAAGTTCTTGCCTGCTTAATTTCTCTATATTGGTATCTATTTCCTAGATCTAGCCTTTACAGTATTATTATCAAAGATCTGTATTACTTCTCTATTCAGAATTTCTAAATGAGCTTCAGTTTCTCAGTTCTACAGATTTACATGGCCCAAAAACTTATTTTAGATTTGCACTACCTGGTACCAGTTTGTATTCTTCTGTATAATCAAGGTTATACAGATGCCCCAGACCTGTCAGTCATATTAGTGTGATCATGGTTACTGATATTCTATCTCAGCTGATCAATAGAATGCTATTGCTATAATACTATTTATATATTATATAGGCGATTATCCAAATTTCACCATTAGTAAATTTTGAACTTACAACCTACTACTTAAAAGTATAACAACTTATTCACTTTACTAAGTCACCATATCTTTAATTTGACAGATCTAGTTTTGTTTGATTATTAGTTATATTTATATTTTTACTATATTATTTATATTTTAATATTAATTATAAGATGAATCTAATTGTAATAACCTATTATACATTTATTTGTAACAACTTAATAGTACAACTAATAAAAATAATCAAAACTTCATATAATATAAGCTATAACTCTAACTACTATTAGCTAATCTAAGGTTGTTATATATAACAGTTTGTTATAAAAACTTTTATTCTAATTTATAAGCTTAATAGTTTGTAATGTAGTATATTTTTTTAAGAGTCAAATTGTGTTAACTAATAGTTTGAGCATTTTAATTAATGTTGTAATGTTGTATTTTTTTATTTATTTTGAGTTTTCTAATAGTCTAAGTTATTTTATCAAATTAATTATCACTATTTATAAAATAAAATATACTAAATCTATATATTAAAATAATTTATCTAATAAATTTTTTAACTTTTTAATTATTAGTAATCAGATATTCAAATTTTGTTTTAATTTTGATTTTGGTTATGTTTGTAGATATTTTTAGTTTGTATTTGATATATTTATTTAATATAATATTAAATATAAAATATTTTTTAAATATTTTAATTATTATTTTTATTGTTAAAAAAAATTTTAAAAATTATAAATAGGTATTTAACTCTTTTATTAGCTTATTATATGTTGTAAATAAGCTTAGTTTTGAGGTTAATATATTAAAATATATATTTAAAATTCTGTTAAAATTGTAAATTTTAGAAGGTTATGTTTGTAATTACTAGTTTCTAAAGCTTTTTCTTATTTGTAATTAGAAACAGATTTTTAACATTAAAATAAAGTTCTTTAAAATTTTTTAAAAAATTTTTTTATTTCAAAATAGTCTTCTAATAGAGTATCAAATTTGTATATTTTATAAAAAGCAATTATTATAATTAGTAAATTGTAAAAAAAATATTGTATATATTTTTTTATATTTTATAAGAATAGTTTAAGAATATTATTTAATTATTGTTTAATGTCTCTTATATTATTTTTTTAATAGTCTGCAAATCTAAAGTAAGTTTACTTTTAATAAAACCTTTTATATATTTAATTATTTTTATAATTGTATTTTCTAGCAATGTATTAAAGTTGCAATTAATAATATAATTTGTTTTTATGTTTTTTTTTATATTTGTATATTAATAATTGTGATATTATTATTTAGTTTGTACTTTTTTTTGTTATTTGAGTAATACTTTAAAAATTTTCAAAAAGATTTTACAACAGTTAACTTAGTAATAATCATAGATAATCACTCTTTATATAATTATAAAATAATTTTAATTGACTAGAAAATGTAAACAAATATCAAGGTTAATCACATTTTATTAATTGAATAAAATTAATAATAATTTTTTTTTTTTTAGCTTTTGAATAAGATTTGAAAGCATATATAGCTAACTTTTTTTAGTACTATAGTATTTTTTATTTTTAGTATTGCTTGTATACTTGTTGATTAGTAATATTAATAGTAGTAGTATATAATAAAACAAAGTAGTAGTATATAATACATTAAATAAGCAAATACATGTATATAGTTAGTAATGTTACAACTAAGTATTAAAGTAACATATTGTATATATAAAATATAATGCTAAAAAAAACATAAAAAGGATATTAGCAATCATTTGTGATGAATAAACATTTGCTATATATTTTATATTAAAAATTTTATTCATTACAAATAATTAGTTATACTTCAAACATTTATATTTAAAATGTGACTAATATTTTTGATAAATAAGAATTTTTTATGTAAAAAATATAGCAAATATTTATTTATTATATATATAATTGCTTATACTTTATATACTGAGTATTCCAAATATGCAAAAAAAGTTACTTAAAATGCAGCATACTCTAGTGCTCAACCATTTAACAATACTACTAACTGTTAATTTAAAAAAAGGTTAGTTAACAAGGTATTTTATGTAATTATATATTTAAGTGACCAAACTAATAATAGGTTTGCTATTGTTTTGGTCTTTTTTATTGCTTAAGTTGCTATAGTTACTTGTATATAAAGAGATAATTAAAATATAGATATTATATTTGGTATAATTATTACTTATACTATATAAATTATATAAAATATAATTACTAGTTATAGTTAATATAACACTTCAGTTTACTTATTAAATTATAATGTATATAATAGATGTATTTCACTTTATTGTTTAAGAATCTTTATTACTCCCTTTTATTAAAAAATTATAAACATATACAAAGTCTTCTTTAAAAATATAAAATATGAATTACTATTATAATTCTTTTATTATTTATTAATTATCTGTTCAATTGTTATATATATAGTATAATTTTTACTACATATAATTTTTAACCTTTTTAACAAAGGAATGCCAATTGGTATATTATACATAATTTTTTATATTAGTTGTTTATCAACCTGCTAATAAAAATAAAATTATGACAGAAGATAATAAAAAAACTTTTTTATTTTTAGTTTAACAATTGTTGACATCACCTATATTAGTAAAAACTTATAAAGATATTTATTTTAATTTCCAAAATACAGAAAGTGCTATTAAATTTTTTGGAATTTTTGAAATTTTTTTCATAATATGTATTTGTTTTAAATACCAAAGTTTTATACATAAAACAAAAGATAATTCCTGTAATAATAAAAAAAAATGAATTTGTACTTTGAAAACTGCTTGTGGCCATGCTACTACTATGCAATATCTAAACTGTCTTTAGCTCAAACTGCTAAAATTATGTTTTGTTAGTCTCATAAATTGCACTAAAAATTTGCTATTTTGGAAACTAATATTACTCCTAAAATAATATTTGATTGATATAATTTTTATTATAATATATTTAGTATAATATTAATAAATTAAAAATATAAAAAAATTGGTAGTAAAGAAAAAATTATAAAAATTGATAAAAGTAAATTTGAAAAACATAAATATAATAAAAGAAAATAAATAGAAAAGTAATAGATTTTTGGTGATATTGAAAAAGAATTAGATAATTTGTTTTTTATATTAATATCATATCAAATAAAAAAGACTTTATTAAAACTTTTAGAAAAATATGTAAAAAAAGAAACAATAATTTATAGTGATTGTTGGTTGGTTAACAAAACAGAATACTTTAAAAAATATAAATAGAAGTATAAAAAAGTTAATTATTTTAAGAATTCTGAAACTGAAGTTTATATAAATACAATTGAATCAAATTGGTGATCAGTAAAAGCATCTCTTTCATAGTATAGAACTTTTAAAAATTATAATATAATTATTTTGCTAAATATATATGAAGATGATATTTTATTCAAACTAAAAATGGTTAAGCAGAAGAAGAAAAAATTGCAATATTAGAAATTACAGAAACAAATATTATGAAAAAAAAATTTTTAATATATGTTATAAACAAAAAATATGTAGAGTACTGAACAAATGCAGAAGAAAACAAGAAAAAATAATTAGATATAGGAATTTTGATAGAAGAACAATGAGAAAAACATATAAATGCAGTCAAGAAGATAAGTGAATATATTATAGAGATTATACTATACTTCAATAATTAGAGCTAATGGTGATAAAAGTTTATCAATATCCAAATAACAAGATTATAAAAACAAAAATTTAGCAAAAAATTGTAAGAACAGTTGCTAGACAGAAAAACAAACACAAGTTGTATTTATAGATGACTTTAATTATATAGCAAACAATATACTAGACAAACAATATTCATAATTAGCAAGTTTTAAAAGACTACCAATTCTTAAATGGATAAGAAAACAAAACTTTATAAACAAATACAGAGGCATGAATCCAACAAGCCAAAAATACACATAGTCAAATAAGAAAGCAGCAACAAAAATTAACTATATATAAATATTAAAAAAACTAGCTTTGGGTTTGCAAAAGACAAACATTAAGAAACTAGAAAAAATCACAAAAAGTGATTATAAAATAATAACAGAAATATAGATCAAACATATAATACAGAAAAATAGCAAAACAGAGGTTAAAAGAAAAGAGCAATCATAAACTTAATATTTATATAATCAAGTGAAATTAGAAGATTAGAAAAACTATGTGCAAAAGCTGCAAAAATAATTAGAAATAAAAGCAAGTTTAAAAAACTTTCAAAAAAAAAGAGCAAGATGAAAAGAAATGTATAAGCAAAATAAATTGTATATTAGATATATAGAAGAAGCAATTAGTATAGTAGCAACTAAGTACATATCTAAAAAAAAAATTTATTTATAATAGCAGATAAAAGAACTAGCTTGAAAGAACAACAGCAAGAAAAAAATATTATAAAACTTCAAAGATTAATTAAATATATAAAAATGCAAAAAAACATAAAAGTAACAGAAAAAAAAAGAAGCAAACTAAATAAACAAGTAAAAGCACTAGGCAAGAAATTAAGTGCAAGACTGCAAAATTATAAAGGTAATAGTCAAGTACTTGAATAAAAGATATGAAAGAATGACAGAAGCTTTTATAGAAAAAAAAGAAAAAGAAATATGAACAGGTACAAAGAAGACAAATAAAAGAAAATATAAATAAGAAATGCAAATTTAATAGATTTATCAAACAAGTAGAAGAGAAGATACATCTAATAATGAAGCCAGAAGAAGTTAAAATAAATATAGCAAAACATTATAAAATGCAGTTTAGGAAAAGAAACATTAAGCTAGAAATGATAACAAAAAAGTAGAAAGAGGTATACAAGTTATAAGAAAATATAAAAAAGGACTAGTATACAAAAGTTGAAAAAAAATTAAAAAAAAAAAGAATGAAAAAAAATACTAAAAGAGTTAAAAACAGAAACAGCTTTAGGTATCTTAAGTATAAGCTATATTGAATCAAAAAAGCAAAAAAAAAAATATAAGAAATACTAAATCAGCTGTAAAAATAGGTACAAAAAGCTTCAAAAGGTTTAGTTTAAGAATAAAATAGTCCTAAGATTGAAATAATAATCCGAGCATCTGGATATAACTCAGTAATGTTAACACAGATTGCAAATTTAGAGAGTTTAAAGTAGAACACCTAAGAAGAGGTGTTAGATACAGCAATTGGTAGAGAACCTTTGGGTGAATTTCTTAAATAAGTAATATAGAAAAGTTACACATGTAGCCAATTGTATATTCTTCTGTAGTAGTTCATTGAATACATTATCAGAGACATTCCAATAAAGTAGAAAATAGCACAAGTTTATTCAATACCAAAAGATGTAGAGTAGTAACATAGCTTAAACAATATTTGCTTACTAATATTAATCAAAATATTTAGAAAAGTTATAACAAAAATAGTAACAAAAAAGCTTACCAAAGCATTTATAAAAAAAAAATACTCAGAAGACCAAACTTTGTAGGCCTTTCAAGAAACTTAACAGAGCAACCAGTACAGATTTTAAACATAATAATAGAAAAAGAAAAAAAAACAAATAAATATAAATACTGATATAAGATATGAAAAAGGCATTCAACTTAGTTCCTTTTGAAAGTCTTAAATTAGCATTGCAAAAAGTCAAAATATTTAAAAGAACAATTAAATACATATTGAACCTTTTTCACAAGAAAAAATTAAAAATAATTACAGCCTATGGCTTAACAGAGAAATTAACAGTATAAGATTAAATAGAAAAAGATAAAATAATTTCATTATTAATATAGCATCTCTTTTATACCAACTACTAAAAAGAATTTAAGAAGACAAAAGCTTCAAGTATATAGTTGAGCAGCAAGATCAAAGAAGTATGCAATGTAACAACATCACAAAATATTATCAAGTAACAATTGTATATGCAAATAATACAACATAAATTGCAAGCAGCAAAAAACAACTATTAGAGATTTTAGAAATAATTGAAGAGTTTTTTGAATAGTAATAAATAGGTCCAAATCAAAACTAATAATAATAAATACAAAAATCAGAAAAAAAGAAAAAGCTGTAATATATAAAAAAAATATGATAATAAAAAAACTAAGACATAAAATAGTTTACTTATTAAAAATATAGTTAAACAATAGAATATGAGAAATACAAGTAAATAAGAAAAAAAAAAAAATAAGCCAAACTATAAGAGATCTAAAGTATAAAAAAATAACAATAGCCCAAATTGCATATATAAAGAATATGATAATAATACTCAAATTAAGCTATATGTTACAACTAATAAAGATGTCAGACAGAAGTTTAAATAAAATACATTAACCAATAATAAGTTTGACAAAACAAAAGAGCAACTTGCAATGAATAGTAAAAAATTGCATAATAGAATACAAAGATCTTAGTAGCTGTAGAACATTATGACAATAATTAATTATGAAACAAGTATGTAACCTTTTAGCAAGACTAAACAAACAAGACAGTTTTGGACAACTAACAAAACTAAAAATAACACAAGACTGTCAAAAGACAAATTTAGCAAAAGATATATGAAAAAAAAATGTTAAAAATTAAAACATGTTTAAAAAATAATTTAACATGTCTAACAATACTCAAAGCAAGAAAATTAAAAATAAATATAAAAACAGAAAGCAAACTATGAACAATGTTTAGATATAATACTAAAATATAAGAGCTTATAAATGCATATTTGTATAAGAAAGAAAAGATAAAAGTGTAGCAATCTAGTGAAGTGAATAGGTTGTCAAACTTTAAGTGGCAGGTCTAAAGTTCAAATCTTAGTAATGCCAAAAATTTGCAATTCTTTTTGTATTACAGTTAACAGTCTTCTGTAATTGGTTGAGATTAAATATTTGTAATCTGTATTATATCAGCATAACTAGAAGGTCTAGGCATTTATACAATATTGTACAAAAGAATACAAACCAGTACTAGGTAGTATAAATACAATATAAGTTTTTAAATCATGTAAATTACAGGAACCAGGTAGGAAGACAAAAGCCTACTTGGAAGACCTAAGTAGAGAGGTAACCTGAACTTTTGACAGTGCTACTATAAAGACTAAACTTATAAAATAGACTAAAACTTATAAAGTCAGGCAAATGTGTTGGTCTTTAGAAAAAATTTAATAAACTAACCAGGCTACTGAAATTTTCAAATTTTGAAAAAAAAACATGCTGAAGAATATATAAACCAGAGATATGATTATGATCTACCTTTTCAGGCTATTTGGGTTAGCAGCTTGGTAGAACTTAAATTAAATATCAAAGTAGTAGAAATATATTGTAAAGTTAATACTAAGGTTAGAATGAACTTTATAAGGGCATAGTAATTTAATGATATGCTCTGACCACTAGTATTAGTCTCAGACATAGTGATACTAGGTCAGCTGTAAAAATGAGATATAGAAAATTCTGAAAAATTTAGTACAAGGTCAAAGGTTCCTCATATGAATGAACCACTTTAAAGACTTAGTGTCTATAACATATTTTTACTGAATTAGCTAGGGTCATTGTAGGCAAAAGTAGGTAAGTAGATACAAAAACTAGAGTGTTTAAATAAGAAATCTACAAGAATGTTCCAGATATAGTAGCTAGTGTAAAATCTTCAGATGGACTATTTAAATTAAACAATGATTAAAGTTGTATGAGTGACTAGTTATACACTCTTTTTATGATTGCTTTTTGTAGTTATAATACAACTATCAGTCAAATATATTATTAATAAAATTCTGAGTTACAAGTACTTATCTTAATATTTGTTTTTAAAAAAAAAGAGTTTAGAATAAATTGAACAAATTTAATATATCTAAATTAGTTACTTGATATAAGAAAAGAAAAGTTGATTATATAGCAACAACTAAAAAACTATTAAAGAAATTACATAAAGAAAAAAAAAACAAAGTAGTTCAAAGCAATCAAATTAAAGATGCTTAGTAGTTTAGAAAATAGAGAAGTACCAAGACACTTTAGAACAAGTAGACAAAATACTCAGACAATGCAAGTTAAATAAGAACATATAATAGAAGATAGAAAAAGTAAAGAATAGATAATATATAGTATATGAAATTATAAATAGCTAAAAAAAATAGTTAAAAAAAAAGAAAAATATATTAATTGAATACTGATCAAAAAACTTTTTTTGATAATTATTTGAACTAAACTTTTCAAAAAGCTGAACTACAGAAAAATAATATAGTTAAACATTAAACTTTATGAAACTCTTTTTTAAGTACTGTACATGTATTGTTTGATATTAAAATAGAGTTAAAAATGAGTCACAGCCATGTGGTAATAGTTTAAAAGCATTCTGAAACTATAGAAAAAGTAGTTATTAAAAGCCAAGGTTTTTTATTAAATAAACAATAAAGTTGAATATATTAGTTTTATACAACTGTAAAATCTATAAGAAATACCCACAAGGATTAAAAACTTACAAAAGCTAAAAAGTTAGTTCATTTAGCACTTCCACTTTTTTTTTGAAGAAAATTTTATAAAAATGGGCAATTCAGATTACTTAAAATTATTAAAACAGTCAGCAGTATTTACTTTCTAAATAGGATTGTTGATGATGTGAATTGAAAATAATACAGTGATACGAACATGACTATACACATGTCTTGATCTACTGAAAATCTGTCAAATATTGTTTTCAGACTAACTAATATCCTATGCTGACCTTCTATTAAAGTTGAAGTTTTTTTCTCCTTTTTGGTTTTTTGTTTAAATAATCTAAGTAAATAGGAAAATAGTAGAGTAATTTCTATTTAGTATAGTTTATAATTTTACAAGCCTAACACAGGCTTATAATTGTAATTGTCTGATATCTGTAAATTGCAAGTTTCATGCCTAACATAAACTTAAAATCATGACTGTCTGATTTTTTGTGAATTGCAAGTTTTATATTTTTTTTTCATTTATATTCTTCCTTTTTTTATTTCTTGTTTTGTATCTTTTATTGTTTATTCTTATAACTCTGTTTTTTTTTATATATAAAATCTTTTTTTGTTTTTTGGCTTTCTTACAAAAAGACATCATTAGATTGGTAATATCCTATTGTAGGGTGGCAGTCAAATAAGTAGTCTACCTCTGTTTTAGGTAGTGTAGCAAGTTACACTTAGGTACTTATAAGGTGACTGGGTGATGCTGAACTTAAGTATTAAAAAAATCTCTATAATCAGTATATTATTAAGAATTCTAATAAAGTACTAGCATAACTACTTAAGTTAAAAAAAAAATTAAAAATTAAATACTAGTAAATATAAAGCAAAAAAAACAAATTAGCAATAAATATAAAGAATATATAAGAAAAAAAAAACAGATAGAAAATAGTTGCCAACAATGAATAAAAGTAAACAGAAATATTAATATGATTTCAGATGCATAAATAAAGAAAGGCAGTAATTAAATTAAAATAGTAATAGACTAAATAATAAAGAAAACAAAAATAAACAGATTAGAAATTAAAGAATAAAAACCTAAAGATCTTATAATAATAGAAGAGCTAAAGATAGAAATTATTAAATGACAGAAACTAAAAGAAAATATTACTTAAGAAATAATAGAAGGCTTAATAAAAAATATAATAAGAAACAAAAAAACAATATATAATATATACAGATAGGCAACTAATATAAAAGCTAATAAAAAATTAGTATCTAAAAATAATATGGATATAGAATAGATTTAAATAAATAAAATTCAAAAATGATCTAAAAAGAAGATAGCACTTAAACTAAAAGAATAGCAGATATCAATAATAATAGAGTTGATAATAATTTAGACATTAATTTTAATAATACCAAAAAAAAGCAAATAGAGATATATATAAACAATAATACTGCAATAAGAAACATTAGTAAAAATTTGAACAAGAAGACAGAATAAGATTATTAAAAAAAATATGTGATACAAATAATGAAGATTAAAAACCTTATTAAAATGAAAAATATTTAGATAAAATTAGTTAAAATAAAAAGTCATAATAAAGATAGATAGAATAATAAAGCTAATAACTTAATAAAGAAAAGAACAATAAACAAGAAGATAATACAGACCAAAGAAGTTAGTTGTAAAGAGATAAAGTACTATATAGAGTAGAAAAACAGACAAACTGATATATTAGTAAGACTGCTTTGTAAATTAATAACAAATGCATGACTAGAAGCAGAATAAAAAGAACCAAGAACAGTTAAAAGATTTGAAACCAGAAATGAAAATCATAATTTATGATTGAACTTATTTTTGAAAAAGACTAAAAATAACTAAAAGAATACATTGCATAACAAGCAGAAACAGCTTTAAAAGAAGAGCATTTATTAAGTACATAATAGATAAAGTTTTAATTTTAGAAGAACTTAACAGAAGAAAATCAGATATATATACAACAATAGAATGCCAAGTATACCAAGATAAAGTTAAAGAAATACAAGCATACTTAATAGCATATAAGAAGCAAGAAATCTTTTAAAAAAATCCAAAAAGTAACCATTGCAATAGCATAAAAGTGATTGAAAGAAGAAGAAAAATACAGGTTTTTTTATATGTATTATATATACATCTTTTTAAAAAAACAAAGATAGAAAAATAAAAATAAAAGAAGCATTATTACAAACCTAATTTTAAAAAAAATACAAAACAGATTAATATAGTTCTTAAACATAAAATTAAAACAGCAGTTTGTGAATATAGTAACAATAATAGTTTGTAACATATTTTATAAACAAGTATGAAGATTATGATATAAAAAAATTAATGAATAAAAAAAAAAATTGGAATAACAAATAGAATAAAAAGAGAAAAAAAAATACAAAAGAACCAAGTAAAAAAAAAGAAAACCAGTAATAAATAGAAAAAAGAAAAAAAATAAGAGAAAAAAGAAAGCAAATTAAAAAAAGTAATAAAGACAATGTTGGAGCTTATTATGAAAAAAAGAAAAAGCAATTATCTAACTCTCTTTATAGATCACTAAAACTAACTTTTCTTTAACAAACAATTTAACTTTTTTTAATATTTTACTAAACTAATATCTTTTAAATTTTTAATCAAATTTTTTTTTACAACTTTCTGTCCTAAAAACCATACAAATTTATTCATATTTAATCTTTTAATACAATAAACTCTTATATTGTAATAAAATTATCTTTATTTATACTTTTTTTAACTTTTTTAATATATACTTAAATAAACTCTTTTACTTTAAAGTAAACTAAGTATACTAACTTTCCTACTTACAATTATACTAATTTTATCAAGTTTTTCAAAAAATATATTTTCTAAATTCTATCAAAATTTACCAAACAAACATATTTTCTTTTATTAAATAAAAATATTCAGCTTACTAAGATAATTATTTTAATATAAATTTGATCTTTAACAGACCAAAACTCATCAAGTTATTAACATTTCTCTTTAAATTTCTATTTAAATTTTTTTAAAATTCTATTGTCAATTTGGAAAAATTTATAGGATTATCCTAAAAATTTTACTTTTTATTAATTTTGAAAATATCCAAATACCTAATATTTTTCAAATTTTCTCAAAAAAATCTAGAAAATTTATTGGTTCTCTAAAAATTTATTGTTAATTTTAAAAAACTCAATTTTTTTGCTCAATTCTTATTCTTTTCATTTGTTCTTTTTTTTTATTACTTATATTATAAAACACTTTATTCATGCTATAATTTACTCAAAAAATCTTTTTCATATTTCTATTCTAAATATTCATAACTTTAAACACTTTATTATTATTATTATTACTTATAATCCTAAAATAAATTTACAAGTTACAACTCAACAAGTTCACTTTTTAGACTGGTTTAAAAGCTATTTTATTTTAGAAAACTCTTCTTTATCTATATTTATGATATCTGAAATTCAAATCTTAGATTTTTTAAAACTAATTCTTAAAGATTTCTGTTTTAGTTTAATTATTAATTTTATAACAATTAACAAACTTATAGCAATCAAAAAATCCAAATTTATTATAAATACAATTTTAAATAAAAACCTATATATTATTGAAACAACCAAAATTACCTTCAAAATACTTATTAGTACAACAAAAAACTGGCTTACTAAATTTAGTTATATTCTTTTTTATAAAACAAACTATAAATAACACTTTAATTTATACTATTTTAGTTCTCTTTATTTAATTAAAAAATGATTTCAAATTGTTATAAATCTTGTCAAACTTTATCTATTTCTATATAAAAAATACCAAACTATTTATCATTACAAATTCTTTTATAATTTACAACTTAACCTATTTATTTAAAAACTTTTATACATATAAATTATATTTTAAACATTTTTTAAAAACAATACTCCTATTTTATAAATCTATAATACCTCTAAATTTTATATTAATATTATTATAAATATTATCTTCCAAAAATTTAATACAAACTATTATATTCTATCTTTTTACTTAATCAAATCACAATTTGATATCTGGTTTCAAAATTTTTTTCCACATTACAAAAAGTTTACAACTATATCAAATACCAAATAACAACAGCAACTAATAATAAATACAAGAAGTTAATTCTTTAAAAATCTGAACTATCAACTATTTGATCTATTAAAGACTGAACAAACTATACTACTAAAATACATATACACCTACTCCAATTTAGAAAAATGTAAAATTCTTAATCTAAAAATACTTATAATATTTACAATCTAACTTTTTAGTACTTTAAACAATCTTTTAACACTATACCTATTCAACAATATATATGTTTATTTTTAAATCTTTTTATATTTATTTCAATAATATTCTATACACTCTTATCTTTTACAGATCTTTATAAACTAGCTAACCAATCTAAACAAAACTTTATTTAACCAAATAATGATTTACTAATTCTAAATATATATCTTATTTTTTTTATTACTTTTTTAAAGCTTACTTTAAATTTGCAGCAACAAACAATAAAATTATTAATCTCAATCTCAAAGAAACATTAAATAAAATCTTCTCTCAAATAAGCAATCTACAAATTCTAGTCAGAATTATTGCCTACTATAACAGTACTCAAATTTCTAAACCAACTATTACTAAACTTAAAAAAAATTTTAACAAATTATACTTTAATTAAGCAAACCAATATATTATCAAAAAACATAATATTACTATACCTACAATATCAGAAACAAACTTTATTTATATATTTAATATATCTAAAATCATTAATAAACTTGATAATAGACTTTTTTTATAGTTATATTTATATATTTCTGTTAACTTTTCTTATTTATTTACTTATCTAATTTATACTATTTACTTTAGCTACATCATTATAACTCTGTTAACTTTTTTATTTATTTGTTTATTCAATTAACACTACTATTTACCTTTTTAATTATACTTATTTCTTATTTAATTTATCTTATCTTTAGTTTCTTTTCTTTATAATGATATAATTTTTTATTTTTTTTTTAAATATTAATAGTAAGGACATGTCTTTAATTTTATTAAAGTTCAATTGAAGTTTTTATAAAAAAAAGCTTGCTTTTAAATTACATATGAAGAATAAAGACTCAGACATATAATCTGT
>CAJVQA010000028.1:0-53201 GCA_910591915.1 Cetraspora pellucida
TTTAGTTTAATATCTTTTTTAGTTAACTTGTTATAAATTTTTAAAAAGTGTTTACAATAATATGCTAGGCTACTGTAGTATATAGTACTAGTAATAATCAATTCTAAAATATAACTATAAATTTGTACTATATCAAATTAAAGCTAATAAACCAACTGACATTGTTGCCAAAGTTAAAAAAAAAAAAATTGTTCTGCTTTGTCTTGTAACTATTTATATCTTGTTTATTGCTTCTTAATATATATATATATATATATTTTATTTCTTGTTCTTAGAACAAGTTGACTTTTACCAAGTTCTTAGAGAACTGGTTTTTGATCTTGTTAGCTTTAATGCTTGTTTTGTTGATTAGTATAGTAGTTAATATTGTTGTAAGAGTTTTTCTTTTGCATTTGTAATTGTTTTTTTTTTTAAAAAAAGAACTTCTTTTAGTTTTTTATTTTAGTAATATATAATTATATATATATATATTTTTTTATAGTTAAAGTCTCTGCCTTGGAGATGTGATATTTTTATTCAAATATGTTAGAACATGGCATGCCACTAGGGGCTCACCTTATATTAAAGATTACAACTAGTCACATATGCACTTTTTGATATCTAATTTAAGTAGTTCACTTATACATTGCTATATAAGTTTTATACTAGTTGTCATACCTGCAAGCCAACTAGAAATTTTGTCTATTTAAACCCTTTGCATATGCAGTTCTTCTTGTATCATAAGAACATCTCAAGGCACTACCCATTCAAGTTCTTGATACTGATCATTATCCTTAGGACTACTTTATTTTTAACAGGAAACTTACTAGAGCCTTTATGTTCTACATATATAGGTCTAGTTTTATGCAACATGCTATAGTTATCTAATACTTGCAGTTACAGAGGTTATCTGTTTAACCACTATATCACACTATTTCTAATCTTGTAAAGTTCACTAAAACCCCAGTACCTATCTTTCTAGCATCTTCTCCATCATATCCTATTAGCTACAACTCAGAACTATCAGTCTTATTCCAGACTACCAATCCAGATGGTCTAGTATAGTATACTTCTGTATCCTTTTTCTCTAGTGAACCTAGCAGCCTGGTTGGTTATATTCTTTTCTATATATATTTGTTATCCAGTTTTAATCTTTGGTTCTTATAAAGGTGTTTTGTAGGCTTCAACCAGTTCAATAGTACTGTCAAAAGTTTATGCTATCTCTTTACTTAGAAATTTTCAAGTGGGTTTCCATCATCTCAGTTTCTTAGTTTTCTATACCTGGTAGTCTTATCATGGATTTACACCAAAGTCTTATGCAATACCAGTTATACATTCCTCTATGTATATGTAATGTTATACTTCAAATATATGCCCCAAGCTCTCAATATCAGTAAGATCTAACTTGGTGTATCTGGGTTACTGCCACATGAGGCCAACTAATCGACAGAAGACAGTTACTATAATGCAAGTATAATTTTCAAATTTTGTCATAGATAAAATTTGAACCTTAGACCTGCCACTTAAAGAATAACAACCCAACTATTATACTAGGATCATTATTCTTAGTAATATATAATTAAGTACAACTAGTACAAATTAATACATTAAATTAAGGAAATAGAAGTTAAAATTAATTTACTCTCAACTTATTCTTAGCTAAAATAGTTAAGAGATCTTTAATTTATAGATTTAATAAGAAGAGATGTTTAGTTTAAATATATAAATCTATTAAGCTATAAAGTATATTGTCTATCTATTGATATTAGTAATATATGGTCTAGATTAATGTTAGTAATAGTTGGTAAAGATGAAATATGTTGTTGAACATATATTCTATTTAGTTTTCAAATATAGTTATGCATCTTTTTTGTAATTTAATAATAAATGTTTAGTAATAAGATCTTTTTTAATAATTCAAGTTTGAGTAAGTTATTTGTTATAATTTCAATCAGAATTTGTTAGTCAATATGACTGTTTTGAATTTCTTAAACTAGGTTTGTTAATATAATTGTTTCAATTTTGTTGTCTTTACAGATTTTTGTTATTGTTTTTTTATTATTTTTTTATTTCTATTTGGTTATATAGGCAGGTAAGTATATAAACTATGTCTTCTAATATGTTATAACACTTTGCACAATAAGAATTAATATAGATTTTTGGGGTTCTTTTATAAAAATTAAAATGTGTTAGTAGTTCTAAAGTTAGGATTTTAATTTTGAATATTTTAAAATAGATTTTGTAGGATCAGTATTTTAGCTAAGAGGTTTGTTTTTGAAATTAAGATATTCAAATGTAAGTTTTTAGTTAATATTAGAAAGGTTGTTAGAAATATGTTTGATGCACTTCTGTTTATTTTATATAATGATTGCTTCTACTTGTTATAGAGGTTTGGATATTTGATGAATCATATATATAATTAGTGTATTCATAATGAAAAGGGTAAAATAATATTTAGTACTATATTAGATAGCAAATTAGTATAAAATTAGCAAGAGGCATCTTTTATATTGATCTTTTCTTCTGTTAGGTTCATTTTAATTTTTAGATTTTTAGTATTGATTATAATATTAAGAAGAATGATAATATTATTGAAAGAAGTTTTTCTTAGTTTGTATTTGTAATTAAATAATATTAAAAGCATTATTAAAATTTTGATAAAAATATTGTTTTTGTCAGTTAATATTTAAATTTTCATTTTTTCTGTTATTATAGTAAAGATTATTGTGAGCATTATAAACATTGCATAATCTGATAAAAAAAAGGTTTGGTTAGTACAATGTTATATATAATTGTTATGCTAAAGTAATAGTTGAGCATAAGGAGTGTTGTATCTATTTGTTTTCTTGTAAATAGTTGTAAATTTGAAGTTTAGTTCTTTTGAAAATGAACTTGTTATATATATTTTTCATATTTCTTTTTGGTTATTTGCAAAGGTCTGTAAAAATCGATAGTTAGTTCAATATTTTAAAGTTAATAGCAAAAGTTTGTGATTTTGTTTAAATTGTGTAGTTGTTTAATAAGAGTATAAACAATTAAGATTTGCATAAATTTATTTGTGACAAT
This sequence comes from Cetraspora pellucida, assembly GCA_910591915.1. Classification (NCBI taxonomy): domain Eukaryota; kingdom Fungi; phylum Glomeromycota; class Glomeromycetes; order Diversisporales; family Gigasporaceae; genus Cetraspora; species Cetraspora pellucida. The sequence goes on from CAJVQA010000028.1 coordinate 3,046, forward strand.
TAACTTGAATTTTGAAGATTAGATGTAAGAGATTAGTAAAATAGCAATAGGTTGTTTTAAATTTTAGGTTTTTGATTTAATATTCAAGACATGATATTAGTTAATAAGCATTTAGCAGATGAGTATTATAATGTTTAATTTAGTCTAATTATTAATAATGCTTGTTAATTTTCCAAATTATTGTAATTTTGTGATTATTTATTGTAAAGTAGTAGTGTTAATTTTTATAAAGATGTATGAGTTAGGATAGTTTAATGTTGTAGATAGGTTTGTTGATGAGGTTATAGTATCAGTAATTGCTTTAAACACATTTTGGTATTTTTTTTTTTAGTATTTTTTGTATATTATAATGAAATAATATCTAATCTAGAATTTTGTAGTTCAAGTAGTTAAGAAATTGTTCAATACAGGTTATGTTGTAGTTATTTAATTTTTTTTTGATTGAGTATGGTTGCTTTATTAAATAAAGGATTTGGTTGATAGATGTGCCTTTTGTTTGTTTAAAAATAGGTCATAGGTAAACTATGCATTTTAGCTAGATATTTAATAAGTAAAGTGTAAGTATTATTTAAGCTATATTTGTTTTAACTTCATTTGTAATTAGTATAGATTGTTCTAATAAAATTGATTTGTTTGAATTAGCTGCATTTTGAATTTGTTATAATTAAAATTTTAAACTATAGGTGTCAAAGTTAAAAGAATTAATACTTCAATCTAATGTTCAAATTTGCTATTGTTGTTAAATATTGTAAAGTGTTATTTAGAACATATATATTAAGATGGTATAGTATAAAGTTAGGAGTAGACTGTGCTAGCTGAGCTTTCTGTTTAACAATATTTAGTAGACAGCAATATATATATATTGCTGCCTACTTATATTAGACTGTTACCTACTTATAAGAGTAATGAACAATTTGTGCTTGCATCATTATTCGAGTGATGAATAATTCATGCTTATGTCATCATTTGAGTAATGAATGATTTATGCTTGCATCATTATTTAAGTAATGAATGGTTCACACTTGCATCATCATTCAAGTAATAAATGATTCATGTTTGCATCATTATTCAAGTGATGAATGATTTACACTTGAGTATCATTCGAGTGACAAATGATTTATGCTTGCATCGTCATTTGAGTAACAATTAGTTCACGAGTTCATCATCATTCGAGTGACAATTAGTTCACACTTGCATCGTCACACTTGGATATCTCACAATCTATAAAAATTATGATGACGATTTTATATTTGCATCATCACATTTAGATACCTTACAATCTATAAAAAATATGCTAATGATGCATTTAGTCGCACGTTCACCCAAAGCATAATTTTTTATAATATATATCTGTAATAATTTTATCTTAGGTAAATACCGATTTTCCTTTGCTAATGATGCATTCAGTCATGTGTTGTCATTTGTGGGTTCAGTGTGAGGGCTATGCCTACACATAGTGCCAAATTGTTATCATTTATTTTGTGTTTACCCAAAGTATAATTTTTTATAATATATATCTGTAATAATTTTACCTTGGGTGGATGCTGTTTTTTTTCAAATTATGTAATCAAAATAGTATATGTTATATCTAATCACCCTTTCTCTAATAATTTTACCTTGACCAGACACTAATTTTCTTTAAATTATACCTTAACTAGAGACCAATTTTTTTTCGAATTATGTATACATTTTGTGTTTATTAAAAGTATAACTATTCTTTCTATGAAATTATACCTTAACTAAACACTAAATTTTTTTTAAATTATATATACATTTTGTGTCTATCCAAAGTGCACTTTATAAGATTAGTAATTATACCTTGATCAGACAATGATTTTATCTATGCAATCTTATATTCTGAATTTGGCCCATTATTAAAAATTTTGCGATACAAAAATAGTTATTGATTGAATTTACTTACTCTATATATGAACTGCATTTCAATCAAAATTATGCAACACAAAAATGATCATAGTTACCTACCTAATTTTCAATTTGGATTTTTTACAGCACTTATTGTAAGAGGTAACAAAAATGGTCTTACCTGAAATGTAGCAATATACCTTCTATCAAAGATATACTACTTAATTAGATTGTACAATAATTACACATATTCAATGAGGGCTAAAGATTTATTTTTCAATTCTTTTTTATATAGAGTAGTAAGTATGCTCATCTTAGTTTCAAAATTTTGTTTATATTCTAAGAAGTCAGCCTCACTCATACTCTCGTGCTTTTTTTTCTTTTTTTTTCTCAAGTTCGAAAAAAAGTGATACTCTCAGGGTATAATAACTAAAATATTTAAGTTAAATTCTAATATTATAAAAATGCAAAATTATAATGAAATTGATACTAAAGCCCTTACTTGTGCCAAAAGACGTGAAGGACAATGCTTGGCTAAAGTTAGATCAAACCCTAATATTTATTTATAGGTTTGTAAAAATTAGCATTAATGAGAAGCATTCTATAAAGATTTGAACCGAAATTATAGGTGGTGCAATAGTTGTCTCAATGTATCAGAAAGAACATGCTAATATATATTTGAGAATTTATTAAATAAAAAATTCTTATCTAGAAAACCTAAATTCATGAAGGGATTACATCTAGATGGATACAATAAAGAGCTAGGCTTGGCTTTTGAATATAATGATAATCAATATTATCAAATCATTCCTTTTTTTTACCTACAAGGGCAGATGAATCTAGATATACAAATTTGGTGTAATTGGAAAAAAAGAACATTGTGTTATAGAGAAGAAGTAATCCTTATTACAATACCCTATTGCATAGTTGACTTAGAAACTTTTATAAAAAGCATCTTGTATACATTCGGTTATCTCCCAATACCCATCTAGGGGGTAACATAGGCTCTTCCTTAATATGCATTAATTGTTCTCTTACAAAGAGATGCTAAGGTTCCAATTCATCTAAATAGTATAAGACAGGCATTAGTGGATTTCTTTCAACAACAATTTTTTGAATTTTATATAAGAAAGGTAACCATATGGGATCTGTTATTCTGAATTATTCAAAGGGATCATTTTCTCATTCTTCTTTAGCAAGTAAGAATCACACAATAGTACCCTTTGGTAGTTGTGATTCATTAATACCTATTGAACAATTATATTTTACTGATGGCTTAGAATATATCTGCTCAAGTTTCATAACATTATTAGGACTCATTTCAATTAGTCGAGTTGGAGTATCATTCATATTGTCAACAATCTTTCGTGCAAACTGTTCAAATTATCTACAGAGTTCACTAGTAGGTAAGAGAAACTCTATCATATATTGGTTTTTAAAAACTCTTAATTCAAATAATCTGGTATAACAATCAACCATAGCCATGCTTGTATGTCTAAAATGTGCTTTAATTCTTCGAATATTAACATTATGTTCATTCATTATCAATGTCACATTTCTTATAAACTCATGATCTTGATTAGATTGCAATAGTCAAAGCCAGTTAAAAGGGTTGTCAGGGTTATCATATATACTCTTAAATGCTTCTGCAACTTCTTCACTACTCTTTGATGTTAAAAAAACAAAATCTTTATATTTAGTTGCACAGTTTATAACTAATAATACATAGTAAAATATTGAGTTATTATCTAGTAAATCTGTATTTACATTATATGGTATTTCAATCAGATCATACTAGTGTACAGTATTTGGCTTTGTGATTTTAGAGTAACTAGCATAAGGTATTTGTCTCGGTGAAGGCCAAAAGATTTGATACATTGCTTAGCTATTAAGCCATTTTTTTATATCATTAAATAGAAAGTTATGGCCAGCTTTCTTACAAGTATTCCACAATTCCTTAACATTTTAATAAAGATCCTCAGGCTAATAATACAGCTTCTGTAAAGCAAAATGTCAGTCAAGATCATATGCTTTTTGGGGATCAATAATAATTATAGGTTTTTGTAATGACAAATTTTGATCTTTAACTTTTTTAGTCTTGCGATTTCTCGATCAAGTTCATATGCTTTTTGTAAATCTATATAAATTACAGGTTTTGCCATTTTTTTGTTTTATTATAGTAATAAAAAACATGAAAGAGTTACAACAAACTAATCAAAAGCTTCATGAGGTAATCTCACAATTGGCTCAATTAAACAGAGATATTAAAAAATGTGTATACAACTTGAAAAAAGCTATTGGTGTACACGAAGAGATAATTTGATTTTTTAAAGAAGAACTAAATAATGCTATCGAACTTTCTAGACAAGACAAAGAGGAATTGTTAGAAGAAATCTAAAACTTAAAAAAATTGTTCATTAACTCGAAGAAGAAAATAAAAAGAAAGACAAAGAAATCACTAATAAAGATAAATTAATAACAGAATTCGATGAATGAGAGACAAAATTAAAAACCAGAATTTGTGAAATATTAAAATCAGCTGGCAATATCCCTAAAGCATAAGATTATATAACAAGATTAGTGAATGAAAATGAGTGACTTAAATGAGAAATAAGTACAATAAGAGTTAATCAAATAAATAGGATTAATAAAATAAATTAGCAAAAAAATCATATTACAGACCTGCTTTGTCAAAATTTTGCATTAGCATTATTAAGATATCGAGATAGATTAGAGCTTAGAAATACACAAGAGGCTTTACAAAATGCACAGGTATGGAATTTTGGTGAAAATGAATATGATTCTGATGAAAATTCTCCAAACTTATATAATTCTGATAATATAGATATAATAGCTGAATTGGCTAATGCTATAGACTGATCTCTAGATAATATAACAATATATAGAACTATTTTAACAAATCAAATTAAAAGATCAACAAGAGCAATTCAACATAAATATACTAACCTGCAACAAGATCTGATAAACGAACAATGGAATCGTGATATATACAGACAGGAGTGAGACCAGGCATTGCTTAAACTTTATTAGTTATGAACTAATGCTTAAAATCAAGTAAACAGAATGATAAATAATATAACAATAAAGCAAACCTGTATTGGTACATTGCTATATGAAAATTTTGCTTTCTAGTTATTGTATTAGTGAAATGCCTACTACCTACAATGATGTAAAGCCAATAAAGCTTTGCTAGAATATAATCAAAATAGGTTATATAAATGATATAAGAAGTGGAAAAATAAGACTCATGCAGAGCACCAAAATATTTTAATTTTAAATCAACAAATTTTTGTGCTACAGAATAATCTACCTAATATACAATGAATAAGAATGGCAGGAATACCACAACTATTTTTTGACTGAGGTGAAGATATATTAGATTTTCTTGCAAAACTTAGATTACTTGCAAAACCAAGAAGTAAATCCAGCAGATAATGTGAGAGGTCTACCAACAGAAAGAGAAGTAGCTATAGGATATTTAAGAGAATGTATGAAAGGAAGAGCTTTAGAATGATTTGACAAAGAGATTACTACAAAACAGAATTAGGAATTAGCAAACTTACTTGATAATATAGGGCAGGCCAACTTAGTAACTGTAAATAGAAGAACAGTAGTTCAAATAGGAAATTAAGCATTGAATGAAACACTTGGTCAACCTAATAATGCAATAGTCAAATTAAGAGCTGTAGAGGGTCCTTGAGATAAAGATTGGCACATAGCAGATAGTTGTTCTACTAACATTGCTGTTAATGCACCAAATGCTAATAATGGTACTACAGTAGTTGTAGCTGGCATTCATTTCGGTCAAGCCATATAGTGGCTAAAAATACATTTTCCTACAGTGGAAGAGAAGCTTTGGGATTTGCAATATAGAACAATTAGAAAAGGAAATATGACTATAGATGAATTATATAGAAAATTAATTCAAATAGATAGATGAGCTAACTATAAGCTAATGAATTACGTAATAAGTTCTTAGATGCTCTTCCTATTCCATGGCTTACAAAAGCCAAGGATATCGATAAACATTTGCCATTAGATGAATTAGCTAAAAAACTTTATAAGATAGAGTTATAATGAATTGCTAGACATAAAAGAGATAAAATACCTGATCTACTAGTATCTTAACAAGCATCTTGAGAAATATATGAACCCTTACCCATTCCAGCTTCTCAACAGCAAGGAATTTTTTTAGAAGATATGCAAAAAGCAATCCAAAATGCATTGGCACAAGAAAAAACTAAATATCAGTCTTTATTAGAAAAGCAAAAAGCTAATTTTTAATTACAAATAGTCTAGCAAGCAGTTGCTCAAAAAGCACAAGCACCAGCTTCACAAACTGTCAAACCAGTTAGACAGCCAAGAGGTCCACCACTTTTATTACAAACAAAAAAAGATATAGAAAATTATAACTTAACACAATATTTATATAATTTAAGTATATTTAGTACAGAAGATTTCAACAGAAATTATTCTATAAAGCCTTTTCAAAAACCTTATCCGGAATGAATATATTTACCAAACCAGAATGTTAGAATAGATAGAATAAAATCAAAAGTAGATAAAATCAATCAAATGACATCTCAATTTGAGAGGATAATGCTTGAAAATTAATCCAAAAAACCCATAGCTAAATCAAATTTAACAAATCAATACTTTTCTCCTCTAATACCTTCCCAATCCCAATATGCATCTTTTGATTCAGATGATAATAAGGATGGTAAAGGTGAATATAATGAGGAAGAGAATAGATAGCATGCTCCATCTCAGTTAGAAAAAAAAACAAGTACTAGTAAATGAAAAAATGCTTTCAGAACTTAGTTAGCCTGAAACATACAATGAACTATTACCAAAGTTTTCACCAGCAATGTATAAAATGTGTCAGTTTCATATAGTCCAGAAAAAAGAATTAAAATTAGATGAATGGTTTTCATCATTGCAATACTTGCATTATAATATAAATGATCTATTAATCACTAATTCCTTTTTAGATAGCACAAGTGAATTTGGAAGAGTGAATAATGCAACAATTAATGCTCTGAAGTAGAAAGCTGATAAGCCTTCTGACTTTACTATAAAGGGCAATTTCAAACATATATCTGAATTATTAGGATGGTATACAGATGTGCCAATTAGTGTAAAGGACAAAGATAATAAGATTGTTATATCTACTAGAAATTTTGCTTGTATTAATAATGATGAATCTGAGCCAATGCTATGTATAGGTATGACATGAATTTGAAAGGTTCATAGTGTTCTTGACTCTAGTAAAAACTAATTTCAAATAAAGTTACATAGGAAGATTTACACTATCTCAACTTTTAGTAAGCCTCTAGGAGTTAGTGAATCAGAGCAATGAACATCAGATATGCATAATGGTGAAAACTTAAAAAAAAATATGACACACTTGAAAAGCGACTTATAAAGACTGAAGAATGGCTTAATATGGCTTTAAATATAATAGATTCTGACAAACAAATCGATTTTTTTTACATATTAGAATTCCATTCCAAGATTCAAATCATATCAGATATGAAAAATCTAGAAAATAAAGCAACTATTAAAAAGGAATTTATTAGAGCTCTTGATTATGCAGAATATCTTAAAAAAGAATTGATACGATTTAAAGATTTAGCTTGAAGCTGTTTTTTATATTCTTGTAAATTTTCTATTCTAGCTTGCACATCACTTCCTGGTATTGATAAGATAGAATGATTTATAGTTTTTGATTCTGATCCATCTTCACCTTTAGATAATTTCACACCAGAGTTTGTTTTATCAATATTAGAACTAGAAAGTTCCTCATTCTGTGAGACTTTCTTTTTTCTGCTAGTCTTTTTTGTTGCTGATTTGCTCAAAAAAATTACTTGCTCAGAATTTCTGGCACTTGATAAGCTATGTATGGGCAAGATTTCTGGTTGAGGTATTAAGATAAATAAATTCATAGATGTTATTTCTATTTCAGGTAGTTGAGAATATATCTGGCCATTTACAATATCATTATATCTTTCACTACCAATTTTATAATTAGTACAGTCAGGGATTATACCATATTTGGAAATCGGGTTCTAGAATGATCTGCAAACACATTCGCGTATTTGATTGGCTGTTACATTCCTTTTTAAGCTTGTATTCAGGTTAAAGGTTTTACAGTATTTCATATATCTATTCGTTACTAAACGATATACTAATAGATAGCAAAAGTGACAAGCTTTAATAATCCCAAATAATCCTGCATAGTAATTTGTTTTCAAAAAGGTAGATGAGATCATAAATTTAAGAACTTTTCTTGTGCATTGTTAAGTGAAAAGAAACTAAAAAACGTATTTTTGATAATAAGCAGTAAATTAAATAGTATTTATATATTTTCCAGTTATCGAAAGTCAAGAATGGAAGAACTAGGATGTATTTTCGCAGGTTTAGTTAAAAATTATAGTAACATTGAGTTAAGCTCTTGTGGAACGAAAGAATCTCAAAAATGGCGAAGTTTTAAGGGTCCAAAAACACTTGAATGGCTTAATCATTATTATAGTTATTTTCCCGAACTTACCAACCTTCCTCACCCTGTTGAAAAATATTTGATTTGTGAAACACATTATAATAAACTTTTTGCTAATCCTCAGTTTTATGAGCATCTTGTAGGTTCTTTGGGTTCCTCGAATTCTCCTCAAGAAAACAAAAGATCCCAGATTGAGAATGATGATGATCTAATGGTTAAACTGGATAGGACTAAGAAGCTTTTAGGAACTGCTCAACAAGAAAATCAGCGAATGTCTCAATTAATAGTGGATCTCAACAATCAGGTCGAACGGATGCATCAGTACATAGAAAATCAAAGAATCGAAATAGAAGAATTGAAAGAGCGGCTACAAAAGTCCTATGACGATATGTTTGTAATATGAGATTTGTACGAAAAGGAATGCGAAAGTAATAAGATTCTTACCAAACAGTGGAATTTAAGATTTTCTAGCCAGCAAAAACATATAGACGCAATTATTGAAATAGCGAAAGCTGAACGCGTGCCATTATTCAATGATCTAGATATTTTGATCTAAAATAGCAATAGGTTTTCTTTGGAGAATCTCATGGTATATAGCCCACGTGAATGGCTCAATAGTCGCAATCAAGTTATTGTCAAATTTGTCGAGACTCTGATTCAGAATAATTATGCTGCTAATATACTAAGTCCGGAAAAGCTTTTCAAAGCTGCCATTGCTGTCGATTCAATATATGGAGCTCGGCACAGAAAATACATGTCAGAAATTCATTTTGCCACATCTGCTATCAAATATTCAATTGCACAGTCAAAGATGGTTATTGATATAGATAATCACATAACAAGTTCCGGAAGCTATACTCGATTTTTGAAGTGGCAAAATGAATTATCAAAACAAGAGGAACCATTGCCTGAGGGCCTTTTATTTTTTGCATTTGATAACGAGCAAAGAGGGCAAAAAAATTACCTAGATCGAGGGTTCAACACGGTTATTTACCATATCGTTACCAGTTTCATTGTTTTTAATATGTCGTTACAAAATAAAATTCAACATACTAATTCACCTTGGATATTTAATTCTCTTAGCAGATTGCAATACGAAGAACTTTTTGACATCAGTACACAGATGCAAGAAGTTATTGACAAGGAGCTACACACTTATCTTGCTGAGATTATTACATTATTGGTCGAAGAAAAATTATCATCTACTTATACTATCGATTCTCTTGTAGCGTCTATGTCAACCGATATCACTAAGATGAAGTCATGTCCCGGCTGCAATTTGCAATATATTGAGAATCGAAAAAAAACATGTCCAAATTGCAAAACTCAGCTACTAACTTTATCTGAAATTCAAAAAAAAAAGAAATTAAAGCCAAAAATAACACAATTGATCAATTAACTAATTTGCTAACTTTTAGATCTTATAGAATTCCTGAAGAGCAAAGTTTCACGTGTGTCCCTACGATTAGTCTTACTCAACAAGTTGCTGATGAGGAAGTTAATATTCCTGAGATTTATATTTCTGATCCCGTTAATATTAATCCAAATTCAATTGCAAATGTTGAAAAGATACTTTTACATATCGAGTTAATATCAGGTATTAGGGATGGAACTCATAAATAGGTGATCGTAACTTGTGACGGTGTTCCATACCACCATGCTACTAAATTAAAAGCAAAGTTTCCTTGGTTAGTTCTCATACTAGGACAATTACACGAAGAAATGAATATGCTTCGTGCATATATAGAGTTGAACTGGTAAATTATTTGTGTATTTAAATTTTTTTGTTTTATAATAATTCTTAAATTTTTTTTTTAATTTGATATTAGGGAAATTGATCTAAAGCGATTTGCGATAAGTCAAGGCTATCAGACTGAAAATCAGTTTGCTTATTTTAAGAAATGCGTAGACCATCATAAATCCTGGGATTCCATTTGCAATATATATCGTCAAGCAATGGCCATGGAACTTTTATAACCATATGTAAAAAGTTGTCCTGATTTGTCAGTTGAAGAATATCTTGCGTGGGTTAAAGAACAGCAAGATTCATTTTACCGGATAAAATATGAACAAGTCAGTTATTTATATTATGAATAATAGTTTTATAAAAGCTAATATTTTAAGTAAAATTTTTTATAATAGACGTTCTTATACCTCCAAGTGATAATTAATTATCGAAAGGCTATAAGAACCAACAATCCGATTTTAAAAAGGACTGCTAGAAGAGCATTTTCTCCGGTTTGGTCTGCAAGACGCCATCCAATTTACTACTTATTGGAAGCTGCCGATGAGATCCAATTAATGCGACTTTATCCTGAAATACATAATATTTTAGAGGAAAATAGCGTTGTTTCTCGGTCAGGTCTTTATAATTAACATCAGGGCCTAGATGTGATTATTGAAGAGGTGAACAAGACCTTAAAATCCTTAATACCACCTATTCCACAACATCATCATTGGATAATCGCTGCACGTAACTGTAAGAAATTTTTGGAGGTAAATGTAATATTAATTTTTATTAATTCAGTAATTACAGTATTGCAATTAATGAAATCTAACTTGTAATGAATACTAGCTTAGAAAAAATTTGTTTAAAGTAATTGGGTATAATGAATATCAGCTATCTGGACCAAGGGTTCGGCCAGAATCAACCATGGAATGCCAAAGATTTCGGACACTTTTGCGGCGTCTTGAATTTGTAAATCCAGTGAATTCAAGATCAATTTGTCGAAGTCTGGATGAAGAATGCGAATTGGACAAAAATTTAAAAAATTTTACATATTTGGCTAGGCAAGCTCGACAATATTTTATTACTGAAACATTTATTAATAAAAATAATTCCTATTCATTTAGATCAATAACGATTACGAGACAAGAAGCTGAAGCTCAAGAAAATGAAGAAAACTTGACTAAAGCTGAGATATTGTTGAAAATTGACGCTCTTCTCAAACTTCATGAAAGCGCCAAGAAAAAATATTCAAAGTTAAAGTCGAAAAAGCGGAGTGAATTATTAGATATTCTGCAAGAAGTAAAGAGCCTATTCGATTCTGATAATGCACTTAACGACCAAGACTGCTTAGAAGATTTGGAGACAAACGAGCAAGAATCATTATAATTGTAATAATAATATATTTATATGTTGTAGGTAGAAATGGAATTCAAATCGATTTGGAATTATTAAAGTTAGGGTAAGAATTAGATTTTAAATGTAGTTATCAAATTCCATTCCAAATCAATTTTAGTTTATTTTTACTTACAACATTTATACTCCTAATTAATAGCATAAAGAATTAAGTATAAAGATATGATTCTCTGGGACTATATAGATTTTATGAATAGAGTTTAAGCTTACTAGCCATTCAATTGAATCATTGAATGACTAGCAAATTTAAACTTTATTTATAAAAATCTACATAGTCCCAGGTTATTTTTTTGCAAGTTTTCCTATTTTTTTCTGATTTTATTTTTAATTTTAATTTTACCTTATTTATTTTATTTTTATTTCAGTTTTTTATTTTATTTTATTTATTTATTTATTTTTGAAAAAAACATTTTAAATTATATAAATTAATGTAAAATTAAATATTCACCAACTGGCTAACTTTTTTATTAATGTATTACGATTAGATTATGATGATACTTCAACTTACAACACAACTGTGGCTAATAAATCCAGAATGCAAGTACTCAATTTATTTATAAGTTTTTATAAAAAACCAATGTTAATTTATTAACTAACGACTTATTATTAAGGATTCCACAAGTGCCAGGCACGGTACTATTAAATATCTGATTACGATTATTAAATATGTGCCATGCCTGGTCCTAAGATAATCACTAGAGAACTTTCGTTTGATCCATCATTTGTATTGCCAAAGTTAAGTATTTATATTTTTATTCATGTAACGAAAATATATGGGTTCTTTGCTAGGAAGTCGTATCTGAATCATATGATTTGAATCCTGATTATCCTAGTAAAGATCTCATATTGAAAGTTTTTTTTTTTTGTTATATGATTTATTTACACTTACCAAAATGTATTTTAATTCTTTTTTATTTAATGGTGCGTATTCCTAGCTATACTTGGTAATAATGGGTACAAAAAATTTAGTTCAGGTATTTCTTTATTATAACAAATACGCATAATTTATGATTGAGATTTTTTTTAAATACTGTATTGATGACAGGAACGGAAAGAGGACCAAATAGACGAATCATTTTTTATATTAAGCTTTTATTTTGATTTGAAAATGCGTATTAAACAAAAAAGTAGGGCTCCTTCGCGACAATATTCGATTTTTATGAAGCTGACTATGAACGCAAGAGATGTTCAACGTCATGTCACTAAGAACTCAAATATTATCAAAAGTTCGCTGAGATGGGTCATACTAATGGAAAATCTAACCTTGGCCATTGCTATCAAAACGGAATTGGGGTTATTAAGGTAAATATGAAATGATTGAAATGTTATTAAAGCCTATACAAATAGGTAATGCTGACATAATTATATTGTTTTATTGAAAGGACGAAAACAAAGCATTCATTTATTTTAAAAATCTACTGAAATGAACATATTAATCGATCATTTGAGTGATGCCAATGGAAATCCAGACTTCGATCATATAAATTTTTATATGATTGAAGTTTGGTTTTCCCTTGGCATCACTCATTTAAGGTTGGATATCGTTATCGAAATGCAATTGGCGTCAAAAAGGATGAACATAATATATTATTTATGCTTATATTGTATTCATACTTTAGACAAGCCGTAATACAACATTGTATGAGTTTATTTTTAAATTTTTATATTAAACGAAATTTAAAATAATAACTAAGACTATAATTGCAAGCTATTGTTTTTAAAACAATCTGCCACAGTATAATTAAATTTTGAACCAGATATACTCATTATAGTTAGATGCCAAATAAATATTAAAGTTCTTTGGTAATTTACATTACTGTTATTTTACTGATAAAAGTTTGGTATAGTGATGTAGTAAAAATTTAAATTTGCTTTCTTGGAATATTTGAAAGAAAAGTCTAGAATAGTCTTATGGTCGATCATTGCCAAATAAGGTGTGATCGTCTATAACCCAAATTTGGTATATTCCCCAACTGTAGTATACATAATGTGTTTTCTATTTGGTATCTGTTTTGCATAAGCATCCCTTATTTTTTCAATTACTTCAGGAGTTAATAAAGTAGCAGTAGAGTTAAGATATTGTTGAACTCAAGATTTACCTTTGGTTTTAACCATTTTATAAAAATATATAATGATATTAAAAAAATATCCAATTTAAATCTAGGAAAATATCTATTCATTTCTAGTATATAATTAGATAAAAACTGAGTAATAATCAGACAATAATCAGACACAAATTAAACAAAAACCAAAAAATAATTAGTACTGACTTGATTATAGATCTATTTTCATATAAAACTGGTTAATTATTATTTTATGCCTAGCTAAGTATCAATTTTTGCCCAGCTAATTACTAACTTTTACCTAATTATTGCCTAATTAAATACCAATTATTATCTGGATTTCTTTTTATTCATAATTAGTAAAAAGTCAAATTGCGATTAGTTTTTTTTCTTTGAACATAATTCTCTTCGATTATATGGCACCAATACATACTTTGTATAGTGAATTTACTGATGCCAAAAATTTTCAAGAATGTGAATATAAATTAGATAGTAGAGAATATGAACTTGAATCTCGATACAATAAGTTGCTTCTTAAAACTGAATTTTTCGCTAATAAATGTTCCAAATTTAGAAATGCTAAAGCTTTTGCAGAAGAGTGATCTGATGTGATTACTAAAGAGCTAGAGAAAAAAAATGACAAGATTTTACATCTTCAGAAAAAATTAAATTGGTACATTAATGACAAAAATCAAAATGACTTGATTAAAAAACAACTCAAAGAAGAAATTAAAGAGTTGAAAAGCAAAAATATCAATTTTACTGAGTATAAAGCCAAATATTATAGTAAACTGAAAGAAGCAAATTCATTCTAATCTAGAATCAAGTCATTGGAAGAAGAATTATCTTTAATTCAGAAATACTTATTAAAAAAAGATTCTAAAATAATGTTCCTCAAAGCTAAATTGGTGAATATAAAGATTGAATTAGATTCTAAAATCAGTAAGTTTGAGCATCTAAAATCAGAGGATATTTTGGTATCTGTGGTTGGTGGAGATAGTGAAAAAAATATATCAAAGTCTAGACCCAAAGAGGAAGAAGCTAAGCCTTGCTCTGTGTCATCATTGCTTTGCAATAATAATATTTCTGCAGTTAGTAAAACTAGCAAAAATCTCAGTCAATATTTTGCATGTAGAAAAATTATAAATAAAGTCAAAAAAATTAGCACTAATATACTGACTTATACTAATGATAAAATTGTTCCAATATTAGAATCTTCAAAAATCAATACTGAGGTTACTTCTAAAGTAAGTGATGAAACTATTATTAACAAAAATAATAAAGATAATATATTACAACCAATTAATACAGAAAACCAATTTCAAGAGATATAGAATATGACTCTGATTAGATCTTATAATATTACAATAGGAAGAAGTGAGGAATTATCTATTATAGCATTAGGTGCTAGCACAGTTAATAAGTATCAAATTATTCCTATTAAGTTTGTTATTTATGCCTTGATAATATTATTAATTATATGGTATATATACAGACAAATTTTTCGTCCAACTCCGCCTTCTCATTCTTTAAACTCAAAGCTAGATTATACCCACAGTATGACTGCCTCTGGTAATTTGTTTTCTGAAATATATAAACTGATCATAAACAAACAAAGTGAAGTGAATTATCAGGAGGAAGAAAATTTTTATCCAGTCTATAGAAAAGAGAGTTATGAATTCCCAATCTGTCATGTAGAAAAACTCAAAGACAGGATTACCTTTAATGAAACTTTTCTTTATAGATATTGATGAGGCTACAAAGCATGCTTCATTACACTGTATTGGGCATCTAGCAATGTTATGGCCATTTGCTAAGCTAGTTACAGAAAAAAGTGACACAGGTAAGACTAATATACTCAGAAATCTTGTTCTTGGTGACAAAGCTAAATATATATATAAAAAGAAAAAGAGTGGATCTAGATATATATAGTGTGATGATTTGATAGTTTGTGGATACCATCCTGATGAACCAAAATAGGCTTTTGTTAGATATATGTATAAAATAATTACAAGTAATCCAAGAACATCATATTACAAAAATATTATATTTAGTTATATCTTATCTAAAAAAATTCCTAATGTAAAATCTTTCTCTCCTGAAAGAAGTACTGTTATTATCTTTGAAGATTTATGTGTTGCCCCTGAGTCTATACAAAATTGAATTATCCTATTTTTTATACATGGATGTCATCAGAATATTTCATCTATATTTACTACGCAAAAATACCATCATGTCCTAATGATTATAAGTGAGAACTTTCTCATATATTAATGTTTAACAGTGCTAGTTCTTCTCAAGATGTTTTCAAAATTGTTGGTTGGTATACTAATGATGTAAAAAGTGTATTAATGGTCATTAATAGTTATCTTCGCAAGAGTGAGTTTATTGTATTTGACCTTAATAGAGCAAAGGACAATCTACTTGCAATCCAGTTGAGGTTCGATATGCCATTAGATTTGCAGAAAGAAATAAAATTACGTCAAAAGCATAAGACAAAAAATGCATTATCTATGGAGCCCACAAATTCTGAACCTGAAAAATCAAAATGAAAAGTCTATAATGTTATAGTTTGTATTTCATAAATTTTTATTCACTTCATGCATATCCAATTGTGATGAGTCAGAGACTTATGGCTTATTGTGAAACAATGGCTTACCACTCTCAAGAATAGCATTAGAAAAATGGTAGACAACTACCTATCTACAAAAAATATTATATTAATAAATTGATTTTATTTATATTTCAAGTTCTAAATGATGCTCTTGAAATCTATTCTGTAATTGGTTTTTCTTTCTACTTATCCAATCATATAGAATAATATATTCCTGATATCTACTAATTTCAAATTCAGCAATATATAGAAGTTTATTATATTTTTTTATATACTCGCCATATTTCTTATTAAGACGCATTTTAATTTGATCTAGAGAAATTGGGTTTTCACTTTGCAAGAAGTTAAACCTAGAAATTTTTTCTTATTGAAAGTGTTATTATTTGCCAAACTGTTCCAAGCAATTCGTGCATTTGATGGTTCTCTTTCTTTGAATCAGTGAAATATTTTTTGTATAATCTGAGTATACCCAAAATCAGTTTTTGGTTTATCACATTCATGATTCTAATGTTCCATCATCAAATTGCTAGATTCAAGAATTTCTACATATCTACTTCTTGAGAAGTGATATATCTTTCTAGGTTTTATATTAACATTAACATGAATTACTTTTCAACATCCAAAGCAAATCACAGTTCTATTTTTGAATGGTTTGGATCTATAATAATTAAAATCTTCTAACTTACTTTCAGAATAAGAAGTAAATAAGCAGAATTAGTGATATACACTAAATTTTTGTTGAAATAACAAATCTTAAAGATTGATTCTAACTCATATTGCCTATTGAATAAGATTTTTATTCTGTCTTATAATAGACAAGTTGTCATATAATCTTTCAGTTATATAAAGTCATTCAAGTTGTTTACCATCATAACTATAATAATTTAAGACATATGATTGTATATACCTCATATCATACCCAGAACGGTTGTTAAAAAGTTTAGGTAGTGTTTTATCTTTTTTGTCGATAATAATAAAAATACTAAGACTTGACATATTTAGGATTATTTGACAATAATTTTTTTAATGATTATACAGTTTATAGACCTATTAGATTTTATTAACTTAATATTTTCTTAATTTCGGATTCAATTTTTGCGAGAGGTATTGTAATAAATGAATATCGATTAGATATATGAAGTCAAAAGCCCTATCATCTAAAGTTAGATAAAATTTTTTACATGACTATCCTAGCAAGAAGTATAATAAATAAAAAACAAGATGGATACTTTCAAACTATTCTTATCCTATAGCTTATTAGACTAAACTGCAGAAAGCTTATCAGGTCTTCCTCTCCTTGCTACGTAAACAATTATAATTTGACAATCATGTCCTCAAAACAGTATTTTTTGTATAACTATTAGGAAAGTATAACAAAAAATAAGATGGATACTTTTAAACTATTTTTCATTTTGTAGCTTAGTGGACTAAACACAGGAAGCTCATTGGGTCTTCTTTTCTTTACTATATAGAAAATAATAGTCTGACAATCGTGTTCTTTGTAATAATGTTTTTAATAATATATAGAAAAATAAATGAAATATATGACATGCTTTCAAGGGAAGAAGTATATAAATTCTAAACCATTTAATGCAAATCCCTATATTATATTATTTCTCTAATATAAAAGATACATAATTAGAAACCCTATCACTTTAGAAATGAAATTTTTTGTTTGACTGAAGAAGACTATATTATTAGAAGACAGCTAGATTGCATATTTTTTGTGAAACAAATGAACTACTATCACCAAAGCACTGAGCTATCTGTTCTGTTAAAACAAGAAGATTATGTGCATGTTCAATCACACAACTCACCAAAGCAAACTTATGTCAAGTAGCTATAGAAGTCATCTTATCAACACAAAAACAACCTAGTGTAAAAAGGAGAAGAAAGTGTATTATTAGTAAAAAAAAAATCAAAAATTTTACAAAAAAAGATTTATATAAGAGAATACCACCTTATACATAACAATTAACCCCATATCGATATTGTACGTGTTTGCATAATTGTTAGCCTCATATTTGTTTTTAACGTTAAGGGGTAGATTACCTGATAAGCTATAAATATCCATACTCTTCTTGTACCGAATTTTAAATAAAGCATATGCGTATCGGTATAAGATGTTCAATCAACATGCGTCTACGAAATTCAACAAACATTTTGTTAGTACGTATACAGTATACGTACAAATTTAGAATAAGGGCTGTGGATACGAACAAAGAAATATCATAAATAACATACATGTGTGGCTTTATTTTAACACATGCGTCAAAATAATTTAAATTTCGCTTATTTTGAACAGCACTTTAACTGTGGCTTAGCGATTTTACATATATTTATTATGAAAAAGCCAACATCACTTCAACAGTGGCTTAACGGTGGTTTATAACCTTTTAATATACGTAGTAAAATTGTAAAAATTTTTTTATTTGTAAGGTTTTCATCCCGACAATATTTTTTTATGAAATAAAGAAGGGAGTCCGCTGGACTCCAACTTTTTATTTTAACGTGATTATGTAAATTGGTAAAAAATAATTGAAATTTAAATAGAAATATTAATTATATGATACAAAAATTTTAGAATAAACATTCCTTTTTATTTTTATTAGAAACACCATAATCATTGGCAAAATGTGATTTATTTTTTGACTAGACCCGACCAAAAATTTTATGAATCGATTATGGCTTTTTCTTTTATAAGATTATCGAGCCTTGTAATACTTAAACCGCTTTTTAGTATACTACGATGTAATACTCTTTACCGATTAACCTATCCCGACCCGGTAAAAATTTGATATTTCTGGGCTTTTTTTTTCTCTCAATTGCACCTTGATAAAATCGTATATCCCTCTTCAATTCATTTATGCTTTAATTATATTGCTAAAATGAAATACATACTTAACCTCCTTGAAAGTCAGTCACATATCAGCATATACCAACATAAAAAGTATATCGCTAAGTACTAGTCCAAGAATTCTAGAACTTTATTTCGTAATGAAATACAAGATATTTTAACATTATCTGTTTTGTGATAATTGGTAATCATACTCAAGAGAGTCATATTCTCCCAGAGCATAATGATAAAATGGGATGATTCCTGTTGACAAATTGTAGCGTTTTTTTGGTAGTAGCTGAGGAGCATCAGCCAAAAATATAAAAAGTTCATTCCAACTCGTATTTATTTTTTCAAACAATTCCTGCAATACGAATATTCCCGAAAAAATTTTCTGAATATCGTTTATCCTTTCTAACTTGTGAAAATCAATACGGAACCGGCATAATTCCCACGTTGTCAATATTGGATGAAGCGTTCGATTTGAGACCGAGATTATTGCTTCAGAACCTACAAAGAAACATTCAGTTGATAAATTGTTCAATAATAAATGTAGACTTTCAAAATATTCACCAGTTATTTGAGATGTGATGAATGGAATTTCAAATATTTTTTTAGCGACTTCTTTCGAAATCCGAGCTGAATATTTGCTTTGTATGTCTCTCAAAAGAGAATCGTGCGCCAATTTAATCTCCCTTTGTAGCTTTTCTGCATCGGTCTGTGATTTTTTTGTTGCGTTTGGCAGGTACGGCTTCTGACCTTCAAGGAATCCAATTGGAAAATGCATTTCGGGGATAACAAAATATATAGTCCCATCTGGCTTAATTTTGCAGATTTCTCCATTCTCCTTTTGATAGTCAAGATAATCCACGGTTGTACTTAAAGTGCTTAAATGGTGTAATATTTGGGGAGTGATAGGAGGACATTTGCACAAAATGATCGAACATTTGAAAATATATAATCACTTACTTTTCATATACCAGATTTTTAATGCGATTAATAATACCTTTTAGCAGGGTTTCCACGAATTTACCCAGGTAGCTTCAGAATTTACTGATTGAGAATTCATACCCGTTTTTTGATAATGATTCACGGATAATTGTCTATGAAACAAATAGGATAATTATTTTATAATAGCTAATTGAAATCAGGTTATGAGAACATGAACAAATAAATACATGGTAGACGCAATTTGCACCGCCAAATGCCCCTCCTTAGATGTCAGAAACTCTGGCCTTTCGAAATGGTGAGAAGTAAAATTTGATCGTTTATAAATCTCGAAAAACCATTCTGCCATCTTCCTTGATAATGGATGGGCTAGTTTTCCAAACTGACGATCATTCCGGTTTATGATTGCATCAAACTTATCGGGATTTTTGTTATATAATAATGGGTGTGGAAAGGTTGCAAAAAGATGACCAGATCGTATTGGATCGTTATGTGCAACACAATTTAGGTTATGCTGAAGTATAAGATCGATAATAGGATTGTTATCAATCTTTGTATCCTTAAAGCCGGCAAAGTTAAAAATTTCGGATGCTTCTTGATGATCTTGAAGGCTTGAGTCACCGGATACGATTATAGAGGAAGACTCAGAGCAATGTGATAAATTTTCCTGAGATAGATGAAGCGAAAATGTGATTGCTCAAAAGAATTTGAATTATTTGAAACTATAGATAACTTGGCCTCATATTCGACACCATAAAAAAGAAGATAATTCAGATAAAGAATAATAAAGAAAAAAGTGCATCAACCAAAGAGAAATGGCCCAGTAATATAGATATGAAGGGTAAACCTCGAAACACATTGGTGGCGCAACAATGCGAAACTGGCCCAAACATATTATACCACCGAGTTAACCTAAAGCCCAAGGTTTTTGCAAAGCGCCGAAATAGACGAGATAAAATGATGAATAGAAGGCATATGAAAAAATATGGGTGGAAAGTGCGAATCAAAGGCACGTCTACTAGCAAATAATATGAAGGGTAAACCTCGAGTCCATTTGTGGACACTGGCCCAGCATTTTCATTAAGAATATAATCATAGGCAATGAAAAGAATAAAGTAATAAATGAACAAGCTGTTTACCAAAGCATCCTTAGCGACATTTTTTGAGTTTGTAATTTTGTTTGCTTTATTAATTTTATCTCGGATATACTTCACCGTCTCTTCTTTTTGCCATTTCCAAAGTATAATTTTATACCAACGTAGTAAATTTCCATTAGTTATGTATTGCTTGTTTAGGCCATGGGTTGTGGCGTATTCTGCCACCCAATTAGCAAATGTCTCGATTGATACGTCGTCAATTTTTGCATTTTGTATGTATGGCTATGATAAGATATAAAATGTGAATGTGAATGAATTTTTATCTTTAACTAGTGTCTCATACCCAGAGAACATCTATAGTATATATAGCATCCGCTAGCTTCTTGTTCTGTTCCTTAGAATCCTATAACAAAGTTCAACTTAGACATACACAAGCTTCCCCACATTTGACGGCAGAAAATACTTAGGCAATATTAAATAAAAACAGTGCAATGAAAACTTACATCCTTCTTCTTGAGTTGACAACACTCTAACGCATGTGGTTCCTTTTCTTTGCATTGGTGACGACCGCAAATAAACTTATACTCCATGAGTTACGTTAATGATATTTATTATCATTTATTAATTAAATTCGGGTCCTTCAAAAATAGTTACATGGGCTACCATCGATAAAAATCAAGCAGATTGACATTTTAAAAAAAATTAATACCATAATATTCACAACTCATATCATGATAAATTTTAAAGCTATCTTAATATGATTTCTTTTAACTATTAAAGCTTTAAAATTTATCGAGTTTATAAGTTGCGAAAATTAGAATATTAAATTTTTTTTAAATATCAATCCGCTTGATTCCTATTGACGATAGCCCACTTGGTCTCGAAATAGCTACACAGGCGTCCTGAATTAACGCACAACCAATATAGCATATAGTTTATTGTTGTTTCAGATGATATACAGCGACTTTTCATAAGTGCACATGGTTGGAAAAGGTGAGCATATGAAGGGTGAGTGCATATGAAGTGCGTTTATTGAGGGTCTACTGTATTGGATTTAGAAATCAACTTTATTTTATAATAACGCAATTCAATCAATTAGATAGCGTATCGTCAACGTCAATTGATTGTTTTTAATTTCAGTAAGCATTGATTTTATTTCAATTTTAAGTAATGATCTACGTTATGTAATTGTTTATTTTTTGTGCATCTTTTTTTTTGGCATTTTACGAATCTAATAACATGTGCTTCAATCATTTTCTATGCGGTAATTACAATATTAATTATTATTCTGGTTATTTGGTGGATTTAAATCTTTTGTATTATTAATTAACAACCTTTTTTATATAGGGTTCATTAGCCCTCTGCATCATGATTAGATTTTCATGTTTTCCAACATATGGTGAACTAATTATAATGATTAGAATAGATTTCAGGTTATCAGAGATTCTTCAAATTACCTTGTCTTGGCGTTTTCAATGAAGTATATGTATTTTTATATTCCTGTTTCATAAAAATGAACTAGTAATTTTAATTGCACCATTATTACTCATGAATGCGAATAGTTTATTTCTATTGAAAGCACACTGTTTTGTCGTTTGGTGAGTTAATACATGATTACCTAATGCTCAGTTCTAGCATTATTTGAGTTAATTCTAATGATTTATTTAGATTTGAAGGCACAATATAACTATTCATATGGTGGGTTACTCCGCGATCGCTTAATGAATTTCATTATTCAGTTTTACTTCAACTATTCATTTCTAGTTGATTAGCTGTCACAATTTAATATTATATTGTTTGTATAACTTAGAACCTAAACATTCTTTGCAATCAACTGTATATAGGGTTGGTGAACGAAGCATTATTGTGTGGAATTAAGCATTGTTACGCGGAATTAAGTAATGGAGCAATTTTTCGCAAAATTAAGTAATAAGCATTGTTGTGTGGAATGGTATAATGGAGTGTTTTATTAGATCAAAAACCTAAATATATTTATTTATATTATTATTATTTCATTAATTTTTAAATAAAGTTGAAATTAATTTATTGTGAGTTTTTAGAATATCTTCGGGTTACTTGAAAGTTGTACTTTCGGTTTAATTTAAAGAACTAATAGATTTTATATAGGTAGCATTTATTAAGGTTAGTTACATTTTTAAATATTTATCAAATAAAATCTTTATGTTAGACAACATTTTAATTGTAAAAGTCGCTTAGTGACCATTTAATAATTATATTTTAAGAGTGCTAGATTAAGCAAAAAAATTATTTTTAAACAAGTCTTTAGATGTTCTATTTCACTTTAAAATTTGAGTAAAGTTTTTATTTAACTATTTTAAATGCATTTATAAAGTTTTTTTCAATAAATTCAATGCGGGTAATAAAATAAATATATATATACGTATTGTTGACCAAATGTTTGCATAACAATAACAACATTATTGACCAAACGTTTGTATAACAACCTGTAATTTATTTTGCAAAACTCAGAGTTCCAAATTCCTAATATGATTGGTTGGATAGCTAAGATCACTCATGATTTTGTAACAAAAATCAGTAAAATCAACAAATTTAATTTTTAAATTTCTTTTCGTTTCTTAAAATGAGAAGTAAACAAGATTTTGTTAATATTAGACACCAAAAACACAATAAAACAGAAAATCCAAATCAAATTGTAGGTATAATCTTTGGCAAGAGTAGTTATTATCTGGCCCCGCAAAGATTATCTAAAAATTTGTTAAAATAAGGATTACTAATTCCGGAGAAGGATTTGGTATATAACAATTTTTTAGATGCTTTGTGAGGTTGTCTAAGCTATATTGTAAAAAGACTTTCTCAGTAATATTCCTACATCAGCTAATTGGTGAGAGTAGTTATTATATGGCCCCGCAAAGATCAATTTACAGAATAAGAATTACTAATTTCGGAGAAGAATTTAGTTTATCTTATAAAATTTTTGTAATTGTTTTTGTGAGGTTATCTAAACTCTATTGCAAAGAAACTATCATGGTAATACTTTTACTCTATTTCTAAGTTATATTGTAAGGATAACTTTCCCAATAATATCTATTTAAGCTATTTGGTGAATGTAGTATATTATATGACTCCAGAGAAGTTTATTGTAAGAAACAATTCTTATAGATACTTTTTTGAGGTCTTTAGCTATATTGCAAAGACAATTTTCCCAGTAATATCTACTTAAGCCAATTAATAAAAGATATTACTATTTAATAAAACATTATTATTAACTATTTTTGTATTGTAAATTAAACATAATAGAAATGAAGACAATGAAAGTTTATCTAACGATAATAATAAAAACAATAATGAAATTTTCATAACTGAAGATAATGAAATTTTTGTACCTGAAGACAGTGAAATTTTTACAACTGAAAATAATAATAAAAATATTAATGGATTAAATTCAGTAATCTTATAATCAATATATTCTAATTTGTTATGTTACATATACTTTTTTTATTTAATATTTAAGTTTTTTTAGATAAAAATCATAGGAATTCTTAAAAAAGAAATACAAGTTGAACCACATGTTATCGATATCATTAATATTTTTAAAGGATATAAAGTCAACAGCAATGATAAATTATCAGAATCAAATATAATGAATCTTTCTCCGAATAGTGAATTTGTGAAACAAATTCCATTAGAAATTTATGAAAGATTTATTGGATTATTCGAAAATTATAATAAACTAATTCTTGATGAAACACGTAATTTTTTAGTGGATTTTTTTCTCAGGTATGAATATAATAAGCATGAATCCTAATTCTAATAGATTTGTTACCAATAGTACTGTAGTATAAAATATTATATACTTTATTTTACAATTTTAAGGATTTAACACAACATCAGTGGATCGAAACTATAGATAATTGAATGTTAATGATTATAGTGAAAATGTTACCAAAATTGCAATTAAAGTCATTGTCAAAACAATTGATAATTTGTAAACATTGTTTTTAATTCTTGGTTTTCTTACTATATTTTTATGATTTTTATTTTTTTGAAACATTTTAGATACAAAAGATGATTTTTTTTAACTTGTTATATTTTGATTTTAGTTTCCAGGTTTTTTCATTAGGCCATATGAATCTATTACATAATAAAGAAACCCTAGAACATTCATATTTAAATAACTATATTCATCCTTGTCTAAAAGCTGCTTTGTGAAATTGTGCAAATGTTTATTATACTTCGTAAGTTATATTCATTAAATTAATTTATTATAATATTGTAATGTAATATTATAATTTATAAATAAAAATTTTATTTTTGTTATGTGTGAATAGTGGTAAAATTACATCACCAAACTATGTAAATCGTCAAAAAGGTGATGGAATAGAATTTGCAACAAATTCATCTAAATATCAAATTGTGTATGTTGAAGGAACTCGTCCATACAAAGTTGATGATAAGAAAGTGATAGAGAATCAAAACAAAATTGGAAAAAATCTTAAAAATTTATATTCAGAGATTATAAAAGAAAGAATGACAACCAGAAAAGTAATAATGCCTGATATGGAGGTATTCGGTGTATCCAGTGTGAGATGTAATATACATATGTATGTTTTTAGATTTTTTGGTAAGTAATTTTTTAATTTGATAATTATATATTGTTTATATTTAAACAAAAAAACTTAATTTATATAATAAACAGGTGAATATTACCTTCGAGAAGTAGATAATGCATCAGTTTCTCGGGATTATACAGAGATGGAAGAATTTATATATTTTTATGAAGTGATTCTTAAGTGGGCTGTAAGTATTTTAAATTCCACATGTTATCATTTATTATATAAACATTGTTTCTAAATGATTGTTTCTTCCAATAGATTATAATCAATAGATGTTTAAAAAAATTAAGTGACAAATCATTAAAGAAACGTTCTTCACGCTTATCCTACGCACTGAATGTGAGAAACCTTGATGATTTACCATAATTAACTAGGTTGTATTTTAAGTAAACTTTTGTCGAAAATTATAATCTATAAACTTTAAATTAAATTCAAATTTTATATTTATTTTAGTGAACATTTTATAATGAAAAGAATCATTTAAACCATGTTTGAAATCTCTGCATTTATCAAATATCATTTATAGTATTTTTTTTTTGTGAATTAATAGTTGCATTATGATTTTGCAATGTAATTTTTTCATATGAAAATATCTGCTTGCATTTTTTAAAAAAATTTGCTTAATAAATTCATTTTTAACTTTTGCTTCTTTATTTGATTCATTTACATAAAATTACTTTACAATTATTCTAGTATCATTACTAATAAGCAAAACTTATATTTATTAATTATTATCTATCAATAACCCTCGGCTGCTAAAAAGGTTGCAACATTTAAATAAAATTCTACAGGATCAAAATTTGAACCTATTTTAATTCTCCATTTATCAGTCAAGTCCCAATGATCACAATTCACGGTTCCTACATATTTTCCCCATTGAGCAGATTTAACACTAACCAATCCATCATTAGGACCTTCCTTTTCTTTAATTATTTGATGAGGAAAGTACAGAGGTGACCAAATCGGAACGTTTGTGGCAGCACCATATGAATAGTATGCAACTGACGGATCATTAGGTGTGTTCTTATTGAAATAGTTGACACAATAATCCGTTGTGAGATTACTGTAAGCTGGAGTATCAAAAGCTTGAATTAATGCTCGAGTGATGGGATGTAAAATGGTATATGTTGTTTGTGAAATAGGATATAGGCTAGAAAGGTTGATGCTTGGAAGAGAAAGGTTAAATTTAAAATTCGGAAGATTAAAAGAAATAGGTATGTGAAATGATTTCTTGTTAAAAGCCTTAGGTTGTATATTGTCAGTTTTATCCATTTTTGCAGAAACGATAGTACTGCGAGGTTGTCCTGCCGGAAATGGGTCTTTTTGTTTTACAATATTTTCTGCTTGAGAAGGTAACCTTAAGGATTGTTCTTGAACTTTTGACTCTAATATAGAAGACTTTTGATTATTGCGATTCTGTTGGTCACGTGTTTTCTCCATCTTTTTTATAGCATCGTCTACAACTTTAGCTGCCTCTTCGAATGATTGACTAATTTCGCCCACTCCTATATTATCCCGACACCAATCCATAAATGGACTGCCGCGATGTGGAGTTGCTATTGTAGTCAACGTTCGAACAACATATTTTTTCTCGGTAGGAATATTAGCAATCAAACATCTACAATCGAGTCCACCCTTTAAAGATTTTGAAAATGATAAAATCATGAAAAAAGAAGAAATTAGAAAATGCTGTAACATTAAATAATCGAACCAAAATTTTGAATAATCACATAATTGTCTGCCAAACCATCGAATGCGCCAACAAATTCACATTATTTCCGGATAAGATTGTTTCTAGGGTGTGATGCAGGGCTTGGGCACGAGACTTAATACATCCGGTCCTTTACATAATAATTATACAGTAATTAATTAATATGTATTAGTATGTATGTTTAATATGAAATGAATAACATACCTTGGAACCTTGGTAACTATAACTTTCGCACCTAATTTTTGCAAAGCTTCCTCAATGCCACCCCAATAGTGTATTTGTAAATATGGAATAGAAGAAGGACCTTAACATGTAATAATTATAATTGAATCTAATTAAGATGACAAAACAAAAAAGTTGGTTGATAGAGTCATATAAAGAATGATACAATACCTAATTTATCGAAGCCAAAAAGACCTATGAAAAAAAAAATGAATTAGATAAGTGACCTAACTGAAACATTAAAAATCGATTTCGTTCAAAATACCATGGCACAAAACAATCGGTAACCTCGGAGCACGATAGTTTGGCCTTACTGGCATTTCTACCGCCACTCTTTTCGCAAACTTGCCATTTTCAGAATTGTCTACCGATCGAAGGAGATCAAAGTTACCAAATATTCCAACCAAGCTTAGTCGTTGTTTAGTTTGAAGCAGAGCTATCGAAGTAGCAGAAACCAATGCTGCCAGCGATCGTTTAAGTTGTGCTGCTCTTGCAAGACCCTCAAATAACAGCATTGAATCATTGAAAAGTAGATTTATAATTTTTTCATACAGGAGCTTAGGATTATATGATTTTTATATGAAAATTGATATATACGCAATAGTTACATTATATGATTTTATATGAAAATTGATGTATACGCAATAGTTACATTTTCGTATCGAATAAAGTGTATGTACGTATATATTATGAGTATTATGAATGATCTACTCGTATTGTGCTACGGGGATAGCCGTGATTACTGATCCTATTACATATTTTCTGGGGAAACATCAACGTGTGGTCTCACGAACGAACAATTGGTAAACTGAAGATATCAAGTTATGTGCCAAATCTGATTAATCGATATTAAAAGTTGACCCTATGTGTACATATTATAATGAACTGCTGAATAAAGCATATGTCAACTGACTGATTGTCCTAAATTTGTACAACGTGCTCGAACCACAAAATTTTTCTACAGTATATTGTTTCATATTGCTTTAGGTTCTTAAAATAAAATTATCTGTAATTTTTTGAAAGCCATGTACCCACGTTTTAACCGGTTTAATTAAAATTAAGGCTGGTGTTAGGGTTAGTTTGGTGTTGATTTAAGAAGAGGAGTATAGGTAAAATTGCCTCCCCGACATTTTTAATAAGTGCGGTTTCTTTTTTACTTCTTCGGGCTGATTCGTGTAAATAAAATTTCGCAATTCCGGTTGGTTGGTTGGTTTACAACCCTCTCAAATAGCAAATTTTTCGAAAATTTTGAAAATTATGATTGGCTAATGCTCATGTGTTAGATCTACAATCAGACAGTATTTCCGAAATTTTGACTCGTATAGCCGCAACAAAAGCAATAGCGATATGAAAAAGACAAATTTAACAATTCTCGCAGAACGGTAGGTGTAAATATAAATATATATATATTTAAAGAATTCATCTAAAATACAAACATTCTTACGTATCACAAAATCGATGGAAAAACAAGTCTTCAGAGACAACTTTTAAAGACTGAACTAGAAAAATTATGCCGTCGATGTGGTTTATCTTTCACGTCACTAAATAAAAGTGAAATTGCGAAATTATTATCACAACATTTGGTAACAATTTATCAATCAAATGCGCAATTGGAATCGAATCATAAATCTATAAATCATGAACGATTTGATAAGTCAACAATTGAGACTTTTTTACCAAAATCAATTATATCTATCGATATCGGAGTTAAGAATTTTGCATACGCTCATTTAACTTCGAGTTATCAAATAATAGAATGGAAAAAATTATCGCTGGATTTAGATTCCTTTGGCCCAAAAAATTTTTTCGAAAAGTTACAGCCTATGGTTCATAAAATTTTTTTGTCGAAAGAAGATGTCGATGCTTTTATCATTGAACGCCAATTGTTTCATAGAAGGATCTCTATGAACGTTCAAAACGTTATTACTATAGAACTAATGTTATTTGCACTTTTAAGTGATAGAGTTAAAAACCCATTACAAGTACAGAGCATTTATCCTTTAAGTGTTTCGAATTATTTGAACAGGATGTTAAAGACCGAAGAACAAAATTCAGATTATATGGAAAAATGGTTTCAAAAACAAGGTAGAAAAACAGAAATACGAAAATATTTAGGTAAAAAAGCACTATCAACAATGTTGGCTCAAAATTGGATAAATGATCATCTACATCTCTGCTCCGGTGAATTGGCCAAATATTTTCTCGAGTCTAAAAAGAAAGATGATCTCGCGGATTGTCTTCTTCAAGGACTTGTGTATTTAGGATCACGTAGGGTTTCAATAATGGAAGCACATAAATGGCTTCATGATCAAGGATGATTGACTAATTCCATAGAACTACTTTGAAAAATCAAGATATTTTTGAACACGATTGCAATAAATATCTTTTACAAATTTTTATTAATATACGTCAATTCCGCTATCTTAAATAATCACAATAAATTTTAATAAAGATGATAAACCAATTATTGAATTTTACAATTATATAACCTGAAACAAAAAATAATCTTAATTTTGCATATACACGGGTAGTTTTTATCTTAAAACAATACCTTATATTTTATCCTCCTATGCTATCATCCACATTCTCTATTAATCCCATTCTTTCATGCTTAGCTCTTTCTGCGTTACGACGCTTCAGTTCAAACACTTCTGCTATTGCTTCTTTAAAGCATTGAAAATTATAATCTATTAATCCGTGCTTTTCAAAATTATCAGCCCGAAGAAGACAAACCAGCGCGAGAAATCTGGTTTGATAAATCAATTAATAAGGATGTGTGACATAAAAAAATATGTTGCAATCAGGACTAGATAAAATTTAATAACCGCTCCCTGGTTGTAAGTTTAATTGTTACCTTACCTGTTAACACCCCTGAGACACAATATCGTCCCGTTATTTAATTTAATCAATGATGATGCATCATTTGCAGTTTCATAATTGCCTGAAGATCCATTGGCATCAATTTGTGATGGATCGTCATATGATTCATCGCGGTATGAGTTTGTTCGACTATATAAATGTTTAATAAGTATTAAGGCTAATAATTGCGATTTTGCCTTTTTTTTTTAAATCATAATAATAAACGAATAAATAAAAAAATCAAAAATATACCCATAAATTTCGGATATATCAACGATTACATCAATCATGTCACTACAAATTTCATAAGATTGCATGTCTACGGGTGAACTATCAGTTGCTATGTAAATTTTGGAATTAACATCAAACAAAAAAGCCTTTTCTATGCCAGAATTCTATAAAAATAAATAATAAACCTAAAGTTAATTGAAAAAGACATTACAACTATACCTCTTGACATTTTTTTTTATATGTATTTACTATGAATTATTTACCGCGCACAAGATATTCAATAAATTTTCTAACGTTGGCAATTGAGGTATAAGTTTTTGAATTACTTTGCTAAATGCTTCAAAAATTGAATGATCGTAAATACTGGTTAAATAAAAGTTTAAATGAACATGTTCCAAGTCATGATCTGCCAATTCATCTGTAATTCGTTGTTGAATATCACGTTGAGTATCAATTTTGTATTCGTCAGATAATGCATCTACTTTATGTATAAAAACTTCGAAAGAAAGGTCAGGGTTGACTTTATATGCTCGTGTTACAGTATGATGAAGGCGATTTAAAGCTTCAATATAATCGTCCTAATTTTCATAAACATTCACTTTTGTCACGGATTAGGTAATTGTGCTTAATTAATGACTTTTTAACAAGTCAAACTTGAAACTTACTTGGGCGTCGATAACAAAAATTAATGCCCCATAATCCCCAAATATCATATTTGCATCGTATGGTGCGTCGAAATAATTAATTTGACCTGGAAAATCCCAAACTTGAAAGTCAATGAATGACCTATTAAAAAATAATTTAATGAAATTTTATTATTTAATTATTTTACTTAATTATTGATTTAAAAATAATATAAGAAATGAATTAAGCTAATGATCAAAACTTACGTGATATCTTCTTTGACTATCTTGTTAGTTGCTTCAAGAAATAATGTCTCATTTGCTGGCATTTTGTGAAATACAACTTTTTGGATGCTAGATTTTCCACTTCTAAATCATAATTAAACAAAACTAGTTGTTATTCTGTTAACATATTTCAAAGATTAAAAAAAAGATCTTTTGGAGTCTATCTTACCCACCTCCTCTGGCCCATTATTAATAATCGTGGCCGATGATCTTGAATGGGATCTTCAGGTAGTTCTTCTCCATTCCTGTCGAGATGCAATTTATTAATTTATTTCATAGCATTATTTTTCAAATATTCAACATACCCTATATCTTGAGAATTAGTATGAAGACTGTATTCTTCTTCAAAGTTCTGGATTAATAAAAAAAAAAGGTCATACTCCGTGATTATTAGCTTTGTCAAATAATATTAACACTGTCTTATACTTACTGACATCTCAAAGGATTATGTTATTTAAGGGTAGAGTACATGTAGATCATTTTTTATATCAATTTACCGATCAAAAAAATTTTTTATACGTACTGTGGATTTCATCTAAAACCCACATAACTTTTTATATGGCCAGCTGTTGTGGCCAATAAAAATAGAGAAAAACTTAATATAATTTTAAATTTTATTAATAAAATTTTCTAAATTCAAAAGATGTTGTGTAGATTTAATAGGTTATTTTTTTTGATATCTTTAGTTTTTAAAAAGTTGTATTAAGGTCATGCAAAATTAATTAACGATATACTGCGAAACATTGAAAAATTTTAGTACCATTCGATTCGTCTTACTGAGACGAATCAAATAATATTATGTTTTTTTTTATTCTAATTGCCAAACCACAAGTTATAAGTAAAGTCAATACGTATTACTTATTTCAGTATTACGCATCTTTTAATTTTTATTACATATTTCCTCATTTAGATAATGTCCGGAAGAATGTTAATCAAACTGATTATAATCTAATGCTAATTATTTTTGTATTTCGCGGGTAAGCCTCTTCTTGCAGGCTCAAGATCTTAAATAAGTATGGAACAAGCATAAATATTGAGTTTGAAGAATGACTACATAGAATTTTTAACATAACAATTACACTTACCAAGACAGCTTCGTCTTGAATTGTTCATTTTTGAAGACTGCGAATCCAACTTTAAAGATTTGGAAAGCTTCTTATCCTGCATGGCATGATTTTTTGATACCCTAGTTTTTTTATTTTTAACGTTCATGCTTATATCTGTATCAATATCCGAATCTGAATCGTTAAATAGAGTGCTGAATTTTCTATTTTGCTTGATAGATGTTACATGTATAAAGAAAACAACACTATGACGAATACCAGAAATAACTGGAAGATTACCATGGACTAAAATGTTCGATCTAAAGGCGATGGCATGTCCTTGTTTAGCATAGATCATTAATTTTAGTTCTGGAAATACTAATTGTCCACCTTCAAATAAACCTAGAGGACACACTACACATAGTGTATTTCGGTGATCCTTAATATCACGATGAAACTGAGAAATTACATTATAATTAATAGCAATAGTAGGAAACCCTCCAAAAGATTTTGGGACATTTGGGCCCAGATCAAGCTTCTTCATTTTTGCATATAAAGATGGATATATATTACAGAAATAATGATTAATTATATTAGATAAAGGTTGAAGACCACCAATTAATTTCTGTACACATTGTCGATGTTCTGGACAGTGATTCGAAACAGTATTAGCTGTTGTGTAAGGTTCATTATTATTATTTGTAAAAGCACCAAAATGTTCTGCTAGTTCTTTTTTAAATTCCTTGGATTGATGTGATTTATTATCAAGATTGTGAATATAATATTCATTTACAATGTCCCTTGTATATTCGATAATAGTAAGATTATTAATATCAAAAAAATCAATTACTACTTCATCAAAAGAATTCTTGAAACATTGTGGATTAAAAACATGATAATATCCCTCAAAATTACCACCTGAGGTGACGACTTCAGTAGTTTTTACTGCAATGTTTTGTTTATTATTCAAAATTTGACGAAATGTTTCTGGGATATTATATTCTCTTTGTATTTTCTTCTGGGCTTCTTTGTGTGCATGCCTAACATTAGACCAGAGGTGACGGCAATGAAGACGAAATCGCTTATTAAAATTAGGTACCTTTGAAAAATGTGCCCATAATCCAAATTCTTTCCACTGTTCTGGTGTCGAATTTGAAGGACCTTTATTAAAAATTTCAGACTCTAGTAGAACCATATATTGTAATGGTATTTCAAAGTTATCAATTGGTAATGATTGGATGGTTTGAGGTGATAAGGATTTTGCAATATAGGTATTCTGGTTTATGATATTTTCTAATAATAAATCAGTTTGTAATAACCTAAGAGTAATTAGTCTCTGTTGTCTTTTTTCTAAAAACTTTTTAATAAAAGTAAATTTTGGATCTATCAAAGTATAAGGTTGTGAAATTTTAACTGATTTAAGATCACTAGAAAGGAAATCTTCTGATACCCATTGGGTACAAATATATTCACGAGCCTCATCTTTAGTTGATTGACGGGTTTCTAGTTGGGTTTTATGCTAAAGAATATATATTCAAAAAATTAATAAATAGTATACTGTATAACTTAAAATGTCTTGAAGTTAGATAATAATAAAATTAGGTGGATACATTTGAATCATTTTTTGTCTCTTAGCTCAGCGTTAAATGGGAAGCTCGTTCGGTCTTCCTCTCCTCACTAATAAGACAATCATGATTCAACGATCGCATCCTCAATAATAATAGGGAGGGGACAGTCGGATCCTAGGCCTGCCTTAAAAGGCGAAAACTGCCCCTAAGAAGACTATATTACATACTAAGGGAATTTTAATTCATGACAAAAATTAACCAACTTACTCTCAAGGGATCATAAAAAATATCCCTTCTTTTGTCAGTTTGGTCAACGATAGTATTAGATGTGGAATCAGTATCCGCATCAATGATTGAGTCATCTTGGTTCTCAAATTTAACTTTTTTTATGACACGTTGTTTTTTCCTACGTAAATTTCTCTTGGAGGTCTTTGAGAAAATAATAGGCACATTTTGTGATGACATAATATTGATTCAAGTAAGCGATTTTATAAAAAATTGATATTCTCTTGAAAACAAGCAAATTCGGAACAGAACTTTGTAATGGAGATAACCCTTTTATTATAAATTTCAGTACATAACAATTTGACATGAAGCAGTATATACAATACAAATGACACGGCATTACGATAATTCAACACGAGTCAGTTAATTTTTATTCGGTGTTCATACGACAAATCGGCCAACGATCGCACATTTTCTATATTTGGAATTATATTTTAATGCATGCCCCTACCGGAGGCATGCCTTTTAGTTTAAAGGCATGCCCTTGGGCATGCTCACAGACTCTGTGCCCCAATAGTTGTTTTCTGCATGCATAAATAAATAAACTTATGATTTTTCAATACGAATTAAGAAACCTTTTAGTTTGAAGATATATGTTTCTGACGTTTAAACATGTTAGCAGGTCAGTATTATGTTTGTGAATGACTTCGGGAACAGAAGGTTGTCTACTGGTTCCGGAAGAAGAATCGGTTATGTATCTTTCTTAATAGATATATACCGGGACTTTTGTGACTTTGTGAAATGCATGTACTGGTATGTTTTATCTGAAGTAAACAACCTTGACTTATTACGAGGATTTCTTTGTTTGTCTGTACTGGCTTCAGAAAGTGTCGAGTCGGCTATTAGTTTAAGGTGGTTAACTAAGTTACGCTATTAGCAGCTTTATCTATGCACGGGTATCTTTGATATCTGTGTGTAGGTTTATGCTGGCTTGAATAAGGGTGTCTAAGTAGGCTTTCGAGTTTTACTGGCCTTTTGGCAAGTGTTAGCGCTGTTACTGGGCTTTTGGAAGTGTCTAGTCTCGACTTGGAATTTCGAGTAATAAGCAATATAATATCTGATTATACTATTTTAGTATTTACTAATCTTAATTTTACTTTCTTTTTATATAGATAAATAATAGATATCGATTTTCGAGTTATATTTCATTTATTAATTCAAAATATATATATTGTAATTAAATAAATTCAATAAAAAGATCGTTTTTTGAATTATTCTATTTGTCTACTGTTTTTGAATGTGTAGAAAAATAAGTGTGATTGTGATATTTATATAAAGAAACATTAGTATAGGTAGAGTTGTTAGGTGAAACCTAGGGGTTTTGCTATTGGCGAAAGGCGAAACCTAGTTTTGACTGTCGGGTGTAAGTCAATGGTCTTGGTAACGGGGGATCGGCTTTATAAGGTCGACACTATTCAGGTTAGTATACGGCAGTATCAGGATACCCAACATAACGTGTACAAATATGGCTACCATCCACGGCAAAGAAAATTATCGGTTGATCGAGAAATGACTAGTCAATTCTCAATTGAAATTTGTTTCCATGTATAAAAAGGATTACCTATCTTTAAGTAGCCACTTTAGATATCTAAAGTAGCATCTGACCGGAATTAATGCATGATTAGGGGCACAATTTCAGTTATAGATGTCTTCTTCAGTTAAATAGTTACCTAGATGCTACATATGTGAATTTAAAATTAATCATCCGATTTTTTTAAAACGAAAGGAATTGGTAGGCAGAGTGATGATTAAATTTTATCAGCCTAGTTTGGCTTAGCTTAAAAAACTTTGAAGGGCAAACAGGTGTTAATAAACAAAATTATGATTGAATATCTCGCCAAATAGTTAAACATAGCGTAAATTATCATCAATGGCGTGCTTATTACAATTCTTTTAATTATCGTTATTTAAATTTAGTTTATCACATTATACGTATAGATTACCATTTGTTACCCGATGGTTATAATACCCGGTATAAGAAAAATCAAAAATCATTAATATCTCAAAATTTACTAAGATAACCATATGTAGGTATCTTAAATCGTCCAGAACCTAATTTTGCATACGTATAACCACACATATTTCTAAATCTAACCCTATCCTTAATATATATATATAGGACTCTATATACCATTATACCGGGTATTATACCCTATGGGTAAAGATAGTAAATTTTTATTTTTATTACAAAAAAAAATTAAATTTGACAAAAAAACTTTCAGCTGTTTCAATTTCGATACGTACGTATATGTTAATCAATGAATTACCTTACACATTCAAGACCCACCAAGCGGTGGGAAGTCATTTTGATATTTATCATTGTAACGGTTAGTATGATTTGTCGAATTATTTTCCGTATTTTTCCAAGGATTATTCCTACTTTCCAAATTACCATTTCGCGGTCTCGAATAACCGCGATCATTGTATCGTTCACGCGAGTTAATTTCGTTCCTCGCATTAAGTTTTCCAGTGTTTGTAATAGGAATACTTCTATTATGTGCTACGATTTGTTCCTTATTCAATTTGGTCAAAATTTCTTCAATGACCTTATCGTTATAGGAATCCGGGGTAGGTTGAGGTTTTATACTAATTATTCTTTCAAATCCTTCCTCATAATTAGGAAAAACCATCCATTGATGAAAGTTTGCTAAAATTTCAAGACCTTTTTGGCCTTGAACTTCTGTTGGATGATTTTGTCTTTCGATAATACGTGATGAGCATTCCTATCGATTTATTATGAGTTTATTATTAGTGCACACTTAAAATAGAGACTACGGTTATTGAATTTTTAACAAACCTCCATAGAGGTATCCATTATAATAGCATCAACCGGTACGTCGAAACTCCACGCTAATTCAATCCATACTTTCCTTTGACTTCTATTAAAATTACACCTATCAATTATTACATTCATTCCCTTATTACATTATTAATTGAGATGACTTGTCAGTAAAAGCTTCAAACTATTATATATGCAAATTCGGAAATAATCACCTCGTTTAATTTTGCTTTAAACAATTCTTCACATGCTTGTCGAGTCCCTAAATCATCTTGACTAATTCGATACCATTTCTACGTAATCATAATAATAAATCATTAAATTAGTTCATATTCATATTGCCTTAAGCATAATAACTAATTTACATCAGGATAAGTTCGACAAAGACTTTTTGAAAATGTTGATTTTCCAGACCCAGGAACTCCAATACATATCAATGTCCTATTTTTTGATTCATTTTCCATAATAGCTTTTGTATCTGACGCAAACTCGGTAGACCAATTTTGTGAAGACATCAAAAAAAGAAGAATGATAATTAGCGTTAAGATTATATACGTACGTACGTATATACCAAGCAAATGAAGATCATCATTAATATAACTTTGAGTTTATTGTTAGCTAATTATGTAACAATGTATAATAAAGTCACCAATGCTAAGATTTGATGGTAATGCAGATATCCTTGTGAATTCCTAAATCGGATAATTAAGTCATATATCACAGTCTGTAATGATTGCAGAAATAATTAAATTTCGACAGAAACTTTTTTAAACTTGTGTGGTTTGATTCAAAGTTCAATTTCGCTCTCTAATTTTCCTAAACTCTGTTTATTTTTCTGCATTCCATTAAACCCATAATGTTGTCTAAGTGCTGTTTCTGTATCGGCTTAAGGTATGGATCGATCTTTCAGTATATACTTTAGAACTAAACAGTTGTGGATTTAAATTAACTGGAGGTTTTATAACCTGATTTATAGAGCGGCAACTCTCATGTTAGCCACTCTTGGAGCTGTAAGGCTTGTTTTTTTGCTGTTATATTCGTAAATTTACCAGCAGAATTATAATGACCAGAATATTTATTAAATTATTACATAGTTAGCATATATGACCAATGCCTATCACTTTTCACAGCTGGCTGGACAGTTTGGTTTCTTTTATAGTGCGTTATCCACTTATTATGTTGGGGCGACTTTTGCGTGTATCGCGGGTATCATTGGTGTAATTAAGGTAATATTGTACCCCATTATTTCTTTAATCATTTTTCTTTTTTATTATTATACTTTACTCAGTTATTCGATTTTGCCTTATAGAATAAAAAAAATTATGTAAAAATATATTCCTTCTTTTATTGGTGGCAACTTGTATTGGGATTCACTCTATCCATTGTATTCTCCGTTGTGGCATTCTACTTTGATAAAGATATCTGTGAAAAATTAATTGAACAACCTGATGTTGATATGGACATGGGTACATGCATGGACTGGTACATAAAGACTGCCTCCACAATGGTTATTTGTCTTGGAGTATCGTGTCTCATTGATGTACGTTCCTTCATATATTAAAATGTTTGAACTTTTCTAATGATGAATCCGAATTAATAATTGTTCTTGTCATATATATAGCTTCATTTCTGTATGGCCGTATGGGCATATTACCAGAGACTCAAAGCTGAGCATCAATATGACGTACTATCAGATCCTGGATTTGTCCTTTATTACACAGCAGTTCCTGCTTATACTACTTCCCAACCACCTGCTTACGAATCAGTTCCTCATCTTGACACCAAAGTTACATCTACTAATTCTAATGTTCAAAATGATGCTAAGCAGTAAATGTCACCGGTAAAGATGGCATTAATTAGATTGTAGATGACATAAATATTTGGTTTATAATATTGGTTTTTTTTCAATAACGGAACGACTAAGTTATACATGTACACATTAGCACCATAAATTGGAATTTTTTTTTTTTTTTGTTATAATAACTGAATGCAAATTGATTCTTTATTCAATAAATTGGTCAGATAATTTCAATTGTAATTTTTGGAATTTGAACATCAGTGCTAAATAATACTGTAATAAATGTCACTGTTAGTATCAACCTCTTAACATTCCACAGAAATAATTTTGATCAAATTCGTAATAACTAAATGTTCATCAGTTCCATCTGCTAAATATTTATCAAATTGACCTATAAATTCTCCGATTCTAGCTTTTTGCGTTTCATTAATTTGATAGTCAGCCAAAATTTGATCTTGTATCTATAAATGTAAGAAATTAAATAATCAAACTATTTGTAGATGTTTTTTAGGAATGCATACAATGAAAGTTTTAATACCTGAGATAATATTTGAACAGCTGAAAATCCGGAACACATGACTTTTGCAACTTCTTCTTCAAGTTGTATTTCGTTTTTTTTACTTTTTGCACTTTCAATTAGACTATTAATCATGTCATCCGGAACAACCTACATATCATTGGTAAAGTAATTTTTTAGTATTGGTGATATTGTTTATGAATTAATTAATATAAGTATATACCCCCGTAATTTCTCGTATTGATTCTGTTGTAATCATTTCCTTCTTGTGAAGCTTGGACGCACTTTGAAGATACATTATAGCTTTTCTTAGGTCACCTTCAGATAATGTTGCTAATTCTTCCAATGTCTCAAAATATATTGAAATCGGGAATATAATATGAGATTTTGATCAAGAGCAACCTCATTTAGAGTATATTTTAAAATAAAATTATACCTGTGAGCTATAATTGACATCTTCTTGTTCACAAATCATTTTGAGTCGTGATATTGTGTTCGAAATATCTAAAGGTTTGAATCTGAATTTTGCACAACGAGAAGCTAACGGTTCAATGATACTATTTACAATTTATAAAAGAAATGTATAAATTTATATATGAGTTCAAAAGTAAAAACTTCGCGTCTGCCAAGTATAAAAGTGAGTGCTTTACCGTGACACATAATTACAAATGAGACAAAAACGCGTAACTTTGGAATAAGTTTCTATTACGCGCCGCAAAGCTGACTGTGCATCTTGCGTCATCAAATCAGCTTCATCTAGAATTACAATTTTGTATGGTGGACATGGATAATCACCAGCTTCTCTAATTTATTGATTAGTATTAATATAAATGGTGACGAGTTTATATTTTTATTTAGAACTCGAAAAACCTTACTTAGTACGATTACTAACTGCTGTACGTGCAAAATTTTTCACTTTTTCCCTAACAACTTGTATCCCACGTTCATCTGAAGCATTCAATTCCAAGACTCGAGATTTCATCAACTTTGGCCTAAATCAAAATATTAACAAGAGATTGAATAAACATTAGTTTAATCATTATATTGCAAATATACTTGATACGATTCTATTCTATACTCAAAGTTCTAATACCCATAAAGTTCTCGAGATAATGCTAGGATTGTGGATGTCTTGCCGGTTCCTGGAGGTCCGTAAAATAACATATGAGGCAACTGTGAGAAGTAACTAGTTATTAAAAAGCCATTAAAACTCAAAATGTATTCATATCGCGTTTCTTACGTTTTGAGATTCAATAGTCTTTTTAAGTACTGCCACAGTTTGTTCTTGAGCACTAATACTATCCATAGATTTTGGTCGACTTGTTTTTTTTTTTTTTTAAAGTAAATGAAGCCTGTCAACATATTATCCACCTTTGAATTTTCTTAAAATTGCAGATATTCTATAAACTTACTATTTCTCGATCCATGGTTGAGAAATTTCTTCGTGAACCTTTACGGACTTGGAAGGTTTAGCCTGAAAAAAAGTATTCATTTTTGCAAAAGTATATGACTTGGTCGCGTCTTTTATTTAACAATGAATCAGTGCTTAGCGTTAGGCAGGGGATGGACCTAAATTTTAGGGTTGGCCTGCATTTAATTTTATTTGCTATTTCTGTATTTAACATTTAATATTTAATACCAATACTCGTGCTAGTAAGGTTAATAGAATAGTTCACGTGACGTATTGCATTTGTTCTCTAAGGTGATGAAAAACACAATAAATGTCTAGAACTTGAAACACTAAAATTCTTAAAAATTCCAAATCCTTAGGGAAATTATATATTGATATGTATAAAGGATAAAAGACATTGTACAGTAGCATTTAAAAATTTTAGATTCTACACGTTATACATCATATATATTAATATATATTAGTAGTTGATTTACCACCTAACTCTAACGCTAACCTCTAAACGTGCGTGCGTGCGTACGTACGTACGTATGTTGCGTATAGGTATGTAGAATAGAGATGCAGGCGAATCGTCCCAATGGTTGCCGTAACTAGTTACGACATAAGTTTTAACTAGTCACGGCTTAAGCCGTAACATCATTGGGACGATTCGCCTGCACCTCTAATGTAGAATGACAGTTATTTCAAAACGTATCGGTATTGTAACACGAAGCCTTTTTTGCGCAC
This sequence comes from Cetraspora pellucida, assembly GCA_910591915.1. Classification (NCBI taxonomy): domain Eukaryota; kingdom Fungi; phylum Glomeromycota; class Glomeromycetes; order Diversisporales; family Gigasporaceae; genus Cetraspora; species Cetraspora pellucida. Next base: position 44,782 of record CAJVQA010000028.1, read on the forward strand.
GTGTTTTACTTGGAGGGAGTAAAATTTCTATCGATTAAAAAAAAAAAAATTTCTTTGCCTCTATTTATTTTATAAATGGTAGTTCAACTTCTATATATAATAAATAATTCAGAAGCAAACATTTATCCTATTTTTTGGATTTGTTTTCGTGAAGGGTGAAAAAAAAATAAAAAAACGGACATGTCAGACTCTTTCTTTGGCTTCGACACTACATTACCACCTTTAAATTCTGACCAGTTGACTGGGGTAGGTCAAACTGGCGAGCAAGAGGACGAAACCGAGGAAGAAGAAGTACAAAGAAGAATAAAAGATTTTACTCTAGAATCAAGAGAAGACTTTGAGGTTTATGATTATGAACAAAACTTTGATTTAGGTGCCCAGTTAGAAGAAACAGGTGACGATTTAAATGCCGAAACGTTTGGAGATGTTGGGGACGTCGGTATGTTATTCCTTTTTATTTAATCTTGATCTAGCTATATCTTTATTAGATCATAAATAGTCCTTGTTCGCGATTATGTTTCGAACTAAAACTTCAATATTTATGGTCAATATTTTGAGACTATGATCTGTTTAGTATCAATTTTTCGCGTTCATTTTTTAATTATAATATAAATTATTTCTCAATTTATAAAATTTAGACCAGGATTTTGATTTTACGGGAAGTACAGCAAAAATTGTAGACACAATAAAAAAAGAAGAGGAAATTTATATTGGTCGACGAGAAAGCGCCACGTCAGATAAAGGCGATGGTAAGATTACTTAACTGATTGTTGTATCAAGCTGATAACTTTTAATATTAATTCAATTCAAAATATTTCAAATCACTTTTACAGAACAATCCAAACGAAGACCATCTTACGCGGCTTTATGGGTAAATGATTCGGAGGTTGTGTTTAATGGCAAAAATAGTCATCCAAACGAGGTAGTAGGTACTCCATCATTATCCGAGGTACATTATTAAAATAAAGCTTTATATATATTTAATACATATTTAATTATAACGATTGTTTCTTAACCTAATGGTCGTTATTGATGCTAAATTTCAGTCTCCAATAAGTCCTTCTATATGGGGGTCATTTCATGCGCCATCAAGTCGCACAGGTGTGCACCAAACGGAAATATGATTTATAAATCAACGTATATTATTCATCTTATTGATACATTTCATTATCATTGTCATTTATTTTGGATATTTTTTATACGCATTTGTTCTACAACACATAAAGAAGGTGGTATTGTTCCTGGTCCCTTCGAAAATTCCCATCATTATACACCCCCTCAAACATCACCACCACTACTAGGATTCGGGCCTCCTGCACATTCTTCTGCACGCGCGCCAATGTCGCTTGAAGAAATTGAAGCTCAATTGCACAGACAAGCCGGATTGCCCGAAAAGAGAATGCTGAGCTTGGCTGAGGTCGAAGCCGCCTTGCTAGGCATTAATGGTCGGCCACCACCACAACAATTAATGTACCCTACCAACGAACCTGCTTTTAGGGGTCAAGACAATACTGCTTTTTTAGAACAAGAAGCTGCTTACAGAGAACAAGAAGCTGCTTACAGAGAACAAGAAGCTTTGTCATTTCATAGGGAAAGAAAACGAAGAGATAAACAAAGAAAATTGGTTGAAATGGTAATAGATTAATTATTTAATATTTATTAATTGTTTTTTAATACATATGTCTTCAATCAACGGAAAGGCATTTTTTATTGTTTACAGTCTCGATATAATGGTCTTATGACGCAAAGTGATAAAGATTTCATCAATCGCATTCAAATATCACAACTTGTAACTGATGATCCTTATGCAGATGACTTTTATTATCAAGTATATACTGCTATACGATCTCGTCAACCACAGCAACAACAACCTTCAATATCCACTTTTTCACCACAACTTGGAGGGTCTGGTTTCATGGGACATGAACGAGGGCGTCATCGAAGTAGAGGATCTGAAAGTGGATTATTAAAGATGCAACAACAAGTGTTAAGAATTGTTAATGATGCAAGAAGGAAACCAAAACTAACACAACGTAAATAATACATCTTATATCGTATTAAAATATTTGTTTAAAACTAATGTTAACAAATTTTTTTACCTTTATAAATAGTATCACTAGAGGGTGCTCTAGGTAAAATTGCTCTTAATTCTGTACGTAACCCTAGACAATTATTACAAGTTTCATCCAAGAGCAATGACATTCATCATGCGGGTCCTAGCAATGGTAGTGGTGGTATTCATAATCAGCATCAAAAAATTCCGTCAATTTCATCACATGGTGTTATAGATCATCGAAAGATTTTGAGGTCTATTGAAAACGTATATACAACAGTATTGGCACTAGAAGAATTGAGACGAAATCAACCACCGCTGCCGAGACCATACGCTGATCACGAGAGAGTGGCCGTTGAAAGATGGTGCGTAGCTCGATTGTTGACGAGCGAAAGTTAAATGAGACCGTTGTGATAGCAAACCTTTTCTAATAATCATTCGTTCAGGAATGAAGATTATGCTGAACTCGCAAAAACGATGTGGGAAGAACTAAGAGTAACAGAAATTATTAACAGGTAATTTAGCTTTCATATCGTTAAAAAATTTAATATGAAAATGTTCATAAATAATTAAATTGATTTATACATTTAAAATAAACATGTTTGAAAGCTATCCACATCCCTTCATTAGCATACTTTCTGTAGCGAAAGGAAAAAAAGTGATTCCACGAGTCATACGTCATTGTCTTTCTGAACAAATATTTAATTTAATCACAGTATTAGTATCCAATTTTGAAACATTAGATGTATGCAAAGGTGCAATTTGGGGTCCTCAAGGAAATGTTAATCCAACAATGTTAGAGGAAGTTGAACTGTTTATGAACACTGTTGTTCCACCTTTGCTACAATTTGTCGCAGAATCCCCATTAAGGATAGTGATTGGATTATTTGGATTATTTATCGAAAGGAATAATATCGTATGGGTGGCGAGAAGTAAGGTATGATGATTTGTTATCAATGAATAATGAAAATTCAAATTTATGGCGTGATTTTACGTTTCATCGTAAAAATTAACAATCATTTCCTTATTTGGTTATATAATAGGTTGGCTTGGCGTTTTTAACAATGTTTTTGAGTCGTGCTGAAATTTTAAAACAAGGAGGCGGTGCCATGCAAGGATTGCCACCACCAGAAGAACTAGAGATGATACAATGGTGGGTTAAGATTAAATTAATAATTAAATTTTCTAAATCTTGATAATAATTTAAGTTTGATTATTCATCGGCTACTTTGTTTAGGCAAGAATTATATAATCGATTATTCAGTCTTCTGCAAAACCATTTTATATCACTATACCCACCATTTATGATTGGAATCGATGATATGTATGTGTGGCAATTTCTCGCTGCAATGGCTGTTGGTGCATCCACGGAACAACAACATGTGTTGGTTACTGAAGTGAGGTATGTTTATTTAATACTTGGATGTTTATTGTATTATTTTTTGATGTAATAATATACACTTTTTTTTTGACTAAAAGGGAAAGAGTACTTGAAACTGTGATACAAGCTTCAAGGCTACCAACAGACAAAGCATCTCATAAAATTGCCAATGTGAACTTATTCTTGAATGCATTAGGGCTTGACGCGTCACAACTTAAAGTTTAAATAACACTTGTTAAAAGATTAATAAGATTAATATTCACGGGCAAGAAAAAATAATCATAATGTTTCACATTAAGTTTGATGTATCATAATAAAAATCAAGCAAAAAAGATGAACCTGAACTATTAATTTTGTATATAATGACATATATATACAAATTACAAATAACAGAAATTGGGCAAGTTGAGGGTTTGTGAGACATATTTTACAATGACTTTACTTTTTGTACAATTATTGCGTAATTGTGTCTCACACATTGTGCCAACGGACTGGATTTTAAGAATGATACTTATAATATTACTTTATCGATACGAGAACGTTAAACCAATTTTAAACAATTATGTAAGTTCTAAATTCTACCGGCGTTTTTTAAAGCATAAATTGTGCATATTTATTTGCTTTTTATGAGTATGTGAGAAGTGATAATCATAATTGATAAATTGATGAATCAGATATCTGACCCTCAAATGGCATCACGATTATCATCGATTAAATTTAATCGATAAGAATCGACGGTGGTGCTTGTAATCGTCAGATATCCTTTAATTAATAGCGTTAATCGTAAATTTACTAATAAACGATTATTAATTATCAATAATTATCAATGTTTATCGATATTTAATGATATTTATCGCAATTTATATAATGATAAAATATTAAGCACTTCAGTCAATTTATGACAAGCTTTTCAAGTTTGGAAATATTATTATATAATAACTTATTTTGTTCGCATTAATTTAGTATCGTATCGTACTATTGTTAGGCGAAACTAGCGAAACTGGCGAAAGGTGGCGAAAGGTGGCGAAAAGGTGAACTTGCAAAAATAATAATAAGTTGAAGCCATTTCATATAATCATCGACTTTTCTATTCCTGCTTTAAATTGTCATAAAAATCACGTACGGTAACGTACCTGATATCACACACCAATTGTGTATTTGCAGCAATGCGCACATTTTCCGTAATCAGAATTTTATATAACCGCTAATGAATTTTTTTTTTTTTTTTTTTAGATTATTCAAAATCGTAATTTGTGGCTTTGCTACTCCAGAATAAAAGTTAACGATATCGATATATATTAAATTGGCAATGGAATAAATCTGAAATATCACATATAGAAGTTTGTCCTTATCATTATGAGGCTTATCACTGTATAGTTTGTTTGTAAACGGGTCACAAACACAAATACCACTTATTAGCCATATTTATATTATTTTTTCTGTTTAATATTAATGATGAAAGATCAGAATAACATACTCGCGAATAAATAAAGACAAAATTATACCGAAAAGTGACGTATCTTTAAAGGGTGAAAGCACGGGTGTAAGGTTTGTGATGAATGTATTGCAAAAAGTAGCGGATGGAATATATAGACGGTGTGAATGCGATAATTCTCTACATAAGGAAATCAATTATACACTTGGATAATTAAATAATGTCTACGTACCACACATAAGTGTTTCTTATACATAATGAAAAATTCATTATGCATAATTTAGTTAATTAACCAGTTTTTTCTGATTTCACTTTGTGGGGACCAACTTCGGATCAAACCTTATCTGGCCTGAATGCGCACAATATATGCGTGTGTGACGGAATAAAAATCCCATAGTGGTGTGACATATTAAAAGATTATCTATTGCTTTAGCGTTAGCGTTACGTAGTCATTCTTAAAACTCTAACGTTAAAATTAACTTGATACTTGTATTGCCAAATATAGAAAAATAATAACTGACAAAAATCAATGTTGTCACATGAATACGTATAAAATTTTTGGTAGTGGTCACACTGGAGAAAATACACAGGCCCTAAATACACGCGATTTTTTAATTGATGACTTAACGCGTCTCTTTCGATTAATTTTAATTTTATAAAGACTGCAGGATAAGTGATTTTAAAACATAATTGCTTTACAATTTTTGCATATAGTTTCTAACACAAAATATGTCCAATACTTCTATCTGTTACGTTCGAGAAAACTCCGAAAATATCCCATATGTCAAGTACTTCGAATTTTTTTCATGTGAAAGGTGGTCTCTCCAGCATTACGTTTCTTTAATCATTAATAACTATGAGCATGCTGAGAAGATGAAATCATATCATGCTTTTTATAATACCTTACATGCTATTAGCAATAATAATTATATGTCTAAAGAAATTCGTAATATTGCTCAGAATATTTTAAAAAATAAAAAAGTAAGTACAATAAGAATATCAAATTTAAACAGATGGGTCACAGCCAGGTGCTTGTACTTATTAAGTTCGTCTTAATGAGAGCGGAGTATACTAACTCTTACAAGTACTGAATTGGATGCGTTTATTAAGTTCGCCTTAGTAAACATTATGGAATCTAGTAATACAAGTTTTTGATAAAGGTTTCTAGTTCTGGAGGAGGAATCTTATGTACCTTCCTTTATGTCAACAAAAATTTAACTATTGGAATATTCCTGCATCCGCCATCTAATCTTGTTTTTGTCTAATTGTGCTTACTGAAAATATTTCTCATCCAATTTTGCTTTCCATAGGTTGATATTAATAAAGTAATTGGCTTATGGAATAAGCCTAAAAAGATACTACCGTCATCAACATCATTATCATCACCGTTGGTTGTCTCGAAAAAAAAACGAAAAGCTGAAGATATAGTGGAATCTTCGCCAAAGAAGAGACAATGCACAATCACAAATACAAATTTCTTTTTTCCTGGAGTAAATGTACCTTTGCGAGCAGACGAATCTTTAGATATTCTCGAGATGCTAAAGTTGGCCGTGTGTACTTTTGATCAGAATGCAATTACACTTGGCTCGACTCGTTCTTATAAAAGTTCGAATTATTTGCGAGTTGAAACTAAGTGCAATGAAAAAGTCCAAAAGAGAGTACTTACGATGCAGAAATGTATCGAATTTTAATGAATTGGTTGGCAAAGGATCATGACTTTGAGATTATAAGTCAGTGACATTTCAAGCAGGTCTGTGAAGATGGAGACTGGCACCATCTTTATTCCGATCTGACAATAAAAAAGAGTGCTGACCTCAACCCTGTAGCTTTATTAGAACTTATAGCAACAGGATTTATTCTGAAGTTAAAGAACCATTTTGAACAAATTTTTAAATATGCCGATCAACTTTATCCTCAGGAAATTTGGGTTATACATTTTTCTCGGAAGGATTCTATTGTGTTGGATCCATATTGGCCTTCTGATGAGCTGCAGGAAAGAGGATTAAATGTTGTGCATTGTTGGAACGATAAAGAATTTAAGAATGTTCGTAGGAGTTCCTGATTTCGAGATGCCACTGGTAAATTTCAGGACATTATAGATGAACAAATCCTTCCTTAATTTATTTGTGCACAATAAAGCAACTTTGGTGGCTGATTTCGCATACATAATCGTGTTTACTTTTGCATATGCATGTTGGGATTTTAGTTTTTAATATATTTATATTGATTAGCTCCCTGATACGAAGTATTGGAGCAGCATTTTGCCTGAATCGAACACGAAGTATCAATTAATTGATCGAATAATTGTATTATCTGTTATTATGATTTATTGCATGATTAGTATGGCATATAATTCAAAGGCATAATTACGTAGTTTTTTCGATTTGTAAATAATAGAGTCTATCATTGGGATGTACAGAATCAATACATAGTGCGGGTCATACAGTAAATTCTCTATAAATCAACGATAGTAGTAGTAAAATATATAATAAAATTCAACTCGCAATAACTTTTAAACTAGCAAGCCCACATAAATAAATTTATATTTGTCAGGTTTGTTTTAACATACTTTTTAAAGTAATAACACTTTTTTTGTTTTCTTATCAAATATCTGATATTTTTTGTCTTAAGCTGAAACCGCTATAAGAATTTGTTGTGTTACACATGCAGCGGTGCAAACAGAAATTTTATTGGTACAGTTTTGATTTTTTTTTTATTATAAATGCATCAAAAACAAGAACTTTGCATAAAAATTGGGAGATTTTCACTACACTCTAGACAATAAAAATAAAAAATAGTGTTATTACTTTAAAATGCATATTAAAACAAATATAATTTTATTTATGCAGGGTTTCTGGTTAAAAGTGTTATTGCAGTTTGGATTTTATATGTTTTTACTATAACATTTGTCAATTTATAAAAAAATGTTTGAGATTTACTATATGAACTGCACTATTACTATGTTTGTAAATCTACTAACTGTATACACTCCAGTTTATCGTAGAGGTTATATATTTGTGGAGTATATTTCGATTTGTAAGTGTAATGATGGTTGAAGTTTTGAATAACCTGTCAAGATAACAGTTACAAAAATTATCACTTGTATATGCATTATAATTGGTAAGTATTGTTGATAAAAAGAACATAATAAATTAGTAGTTATTGCTTAGTGAATGTTAATAAGTTTTTGTCTGTCAAATAACAGTCAAACCTTAATTTTTTAATAATGATTTATTAAGATGACAATTACAAAATATTATTAATTTGGTTTATAATATGTTTATATTTAACTTGTTAGATAATAGTTATCTTAGATAGTGATTTAAATTAGTTAAACTATAATTAATTAGCCAACTTGATTTAAATAAATTTTAGTTAACTGGTTAAGCAAGAATAATTGTTGATAAGATTGATAAAACAAATCAGCAGTATACATTACAACTCTCCCTAACGATCACTTGTACCGAATTTCACACCAACAAAAACGGAAAACTTATTGGAGAAAGTAGAAGAGGCTACTATACAAATAACGGTTTTTATAAAGGTCAAAG